>PVKP010034040.1:0-24565 GCA_004027715.1 Plecturocebus donacophilus | reverse complement strand
TAAATAAAATATTGGTTGGCTGCTTATTTGTTATTTTCATCCCCTATTCCTTCCTGTCTCCATTGTTAAACACAATTATTGGCATAAAAGAGGTTTTTAATACCCATTTTTAGACTGTATTCTAGCCTGGGCAATAAAACAAGAATCCCATTCTCTCTCCCTCTTTCTCTTCCTCTTTCTTTCTCTTTCATTCTTTTTTCTTTCTTTTGCTGCTTCTTTCTTTCTCTTTCATTCTTTTTTTCTTTCTTTTGCTGTTTCTTTCTTTCTCCTTTTCTCTCTTTTTCTAAAATCTCTTCCTTTCTTTCTCTCTTTCATTCTTTTTATTCTAAAAAAAAAAAAAAAAAAAAAATTTTGAATGTGATTAATAGATTTTACAACAGATCAGACCCAACGGAAAAGAGAATTAGTCAACTATAAGTCAGGAAAAAATTTCCAGAATGAGACATGGAGGAAAAAAAAGGATGGAAAATACAAAAGGGTAAGACAAGAAAGGACACCATTCCTAATCTACTATATGCTTAAGAGTTCAGAAGGAAAGAAGAAATGGGGCAGGAACAATACATGAAAATATAATGACAAAATTTTACAAAACTGATTAAATTCAAGCACAAAATCAAGAGGTCCAATGAATCCCAAGCAGGAAAAATAAAAAAGAAATGGAAAGTACTTTGGGAGGCATATGGATGGGAGTGACACTTCTGATACATAATTTTGACTTTTAAATGTATATAACTCTTATATATAATATCATATATAATAATGCTACAACATAGGATGTATTATTATCAAATAATGTTACATTATTATGTTAAATTATTTTTTAAATTAAATCAGTAAGAATGAAAAAGAAAAAACACTTAACTGAAAGTAAACGCATGATCCTAATTATACTGCATACAAATACTCTAACCACACTGTAGAGAAAAAAAGCAAGAAAGAACTAACCCAAGTAGCTAAAAAACACAATATTTGACCATAAGCCTTTAGTCTTTGGCAGGGTAAGGTAAGAAAGTAAAAGAATGGCAAACGAATCCTTAACTGTTTGTTATGGTATGAGTTAATCAACTGAAGCAATTTTAGATTAAGCAAGTGAAGTATGCTGATGATGTCAGGAGCCAGAGCTTTCACTGTGGAACAAAGGATATACAAAAATGGAATGGGAGTGAACAAGAAGGAACTTTAATTGGATGCACTAGAGTTAGATGTAATGCTGTGAACTCATGATTTCTACAATACATTTTAAAATGCATAACCAGTGAAAATATGATACACAAATAAAGGTAAAGACATCTTTAGAACATGCCACTCAACATCAGTAGAATACACACTCTTGTCAAAAGCATATAGATTACTGAAGATAGACCACAGAGTAGCCCATAAACCAAGCCAGAGTAAGTTTAAAAGAACTAAAATCATGCAAAATATGTTCTACAACCACAATGAAATGAAAGTACAAATGAATGACAAAAGAAAATTTGGGGCCGGGCACGGTGGCTCACACCTGTAATCCCAGCACTTTGGGAGGCCAAGGCGGGCAGAACACAAGATCATGAGTTTGAGACCAGCCTGCCTAACACAGTGAAACCCCATCTCTACTAAAAATACAAAAATTAGCTGGGCATGGTGGCAGGCACCTGTAATCCCAGCTACTAGGGAGGCTGAGGCAGGAGAATCATTTGAACCAGGAAGCGGAGGTTGCAGTGAGCCAAGATCATGCCTTTGTACTCCAGCCTGGGTGACAGGGTGAGACTCCATCTCCAAAAAAAAAAAAAACATGTGTTTTTATGCTATCTGTATAACTCTTTCTTTGGTAGTGACGTTATATTAAATCTTTTAACCATTTCCTAACTGGGTTATATTCACATTGTTAAATTTTAAAAGCTCTTTATATAGTCCAGATCTAAGTCCTTTATCAAATTTTTTTCAGTCTATAGCTGCTTTATATACAATAACTAAAAACTTTAAAAAACTGAAATGTGCGCTGGATGCGGTGGCTCACGCCTGTAGTCCCAGCACTCTGTGAGGCCAAGGCGGGCAGATCACTTGAGGTCAGGAGTTCAAGACCAGCTTGGCCAACATAGTAAAACCTTGTCTCTACTAAAAATACAAAAAAATTAGCCGAGTATGGTGGCACGTGCCTGTAATCCCAGCTACTTGGGAGCCTGAGACACAAGAATCGCTTGAACCTGGGAGGTTGCAGTGAGCTTAGATTGCACCACTGTACTCCAGCCTGGGCAATAGAGTGAGACTCTGTCTTTAAAAAAAATTTTTAATCAAAAAAATAATTAAAAACTCACATTAGCCAGGCATGGTGGCTCTCGCCTAAAATCCTAGCACTTTGGGAGTCCAAGACATGAGAAATGTTTGAAGCCAGGAGTTCCAGACCAGCCTGGGCATCATAGTGAGACCCCATCTCTACAAAAAATAAAAAAAAAAAAAAAAAAAAAAAAAAAGCTACGTGTGGTGGTGTGCTCCTGTAGTTCTAGCAACTTGGAAGTCTGAATTGGGAGGATTACTAGAGGCCTGGAGGAGGCTGAGGCTGTGGTGAGCCATGATTGTGCCACTGTGCTCCATTCTGGGCAACAGAGTGAGACCAGGTCTCTAAAAAACAATATTTTTAGTATTAAAAATAACCTAAATGTCCACCAACAGAAAATGAATGATGAAATAAACTGTAGTATACTGATA
This sequence comes from Plecturocebus donacophilus, assembly GCA_004027715.1. Taxonomy (NCBI): domain Eukaryota; kingdom Metazoa; phylum Chordata; class Mammalia; order Primates; family Pitheciidae; genus Plecturocebus; species Plecturocebus donacophilus. The sequence continues at coordinate 21,877 of PVKP010034040.1, read as the reverse complement.
AAACAGAATGACACACAGGAACTAAAAAGAACAAGCTGAGCACGGTGGCTCATGCCTATAATCCCAGCACTTTAGGAGGTTAAGGCAGGCAATCACCCAAAGTTGGGACCAACCTGACTAACATGGAGAAACCCTGTCTCTACTAAAAATACAAAATTAGCCAGACGTGGTGATGCATGCCTGTAATCCCAGCTACTCGGGAGGCTGAGGCAGGAGAATTGCTTGAACCCGGAAGGCAGAGGTTACAGTGAGCCGAGATCACGCCATTGCACTCCAGCCAGGACAACAAAAGCGAAACTCCGTCTCAAAAAAAAGAATAAATTACTGATACAAAAACATGAAAGAATCTCACTCTTAGACATTACAATTAATAACAGAAGCCATACCCTTTAATGTGAAATATATATACTATTTAAATGTAAATATAAATAATACTTCCTCAACCTAAGTTTCTTCTTACACTATTTCAATAAATCTTAAATCTGCTTTTCTTCTTTCTCTTCCATGCCACCAATATCACCATTTTTCTTCTTAATTTTACTGTTAGATATGCTGTTTTTGGAAGAAGTATAGAAGGAATGGTAGTAAAGACAGCATGCTTTAGGATTCATTATTTTGAACAATAAAGTTTAGAGACTCTGTACACCATAAAGTGGTATCACTGCATATTATAAAGGAATTCATGTGTCATAAGAAAAGGTGTCACTGTGAGAAATTTTATTTTGTTTTTGTTTGTTTTTTAAGAGAGAGGGTCAGGCCAGGAGCAGTGACTCACGCCTCTAATCCTAGCACTTTGGGAGGCCAAGGCAGGCAGACTGCCTGAGCTCAGCAGTTTGAGACCAGCCTGGGCAACACAGTGAAACCCTGTCTCTATTAAAATGCAAAAGAAATTAGCCAGGCGTGGCAGCATGCATCTGTAGTCCCAGCTACTAGGGAGGCTGAGGCAGGATAATTGCTTGAACCCAAGAGGTAGAGGTTGCAGTGAAATGAGATCATGCCACTGCACTCCAGCCTGGGCGACAAAGCGAGACTCCATCTCTTAAAAAAGAGAGAGAGAGAGAGAGAGAGAGAGAGAGAGAGAGAGAGAGAGAGAGAGACAGAGAGGGTCTCACTGTTTCCCAAGCTAGAGTGTGGTAGCATGGTACACAGCTCACTGTAACCTCAAACTCCTCGGTTCAAGAAATCCAACTGCCTCAGCCAGGTACAGTGGCTCATGCCTGCAATCTCAGCCCTTTGGGAGGCTGAGGCAGGGTGGGTCACCTGAGATCAGGAGTTCAAGACCAGCCTGGCCAGAATGGTGAAATCCCATCTCTACTAAAATTACAAAATTAGCCGGGCATGGTGGTTCATGCCTGTGATCCCAGCTACTTGGGAGGCTGAGGCAGGAGAATCACTTGAACTTGAAAGGCAGGGGTTACAGTGAGACGAGATCGAACCATTGCACTCCAGATGAGACAAGAGCAAAACTCCATCTCAAAAAAAAAGGAAAAAAGTAATCCACTGCCTCAGCATCCCCAGTGGCTGGGATTACAGGTATGTACTACCACCTGTGGCTTTTTTTTTTTTTTTTTTGTAGAAACAGGGTCTTACTATGTTGCCAAGGTGGTCAATCTCAAACTCCTGGCCTAAAGTGATCCTCCCGCCTCAGCCTTCCAAGAGAATTTTTTTTTTTTGAGACGGAGTTTCACTCTTGTTGCCCAGGTTGGAGTACAATGGCGTAGCTCACCACAACCTCCACCTCCCAGGTTCAAGGGATTCTCCTGCCTCAGCTTCCCAAGTAGCTGGGATTATAGGCATGTGTTACCACATCCAGCTAATTTTGTATTTTTAAGTAGAGACAGGGTTTCTCTATGTTGGTCAGGCTGGTCTCAAACTCGATCTCAGGTGATCCACCTGCCTTGGCCTCCCAAAGTGCTGGGATTATAGGCATGAGCCATGGTGCCCTGCCTACCCAAGAGAATTTTTTAAGTTAAACTTTTAAATTTGGAATTGAGTAAGAAATGATACAGCGATTCCGTAAACCCTTCCCCCAGAGTCCCTCAACCTTGTGTATATAGCACAACATCACAACAAAGAAATTGACATTGATACAACTTATAGACTTCATCAGTTTTACATGCACTCTGTGTATGTGTAGATTAACATATCTATCACTACAGCTGAGATACAAAACACTTCCCTCATCAGGTATTCCTTTTGCTGCCTTTTTATAGGTACACCCACCTTCTCCCTCGACCCACCTCAATCTCTAACCCCTAGCAACCATTAATTTGTTCTCAATCTCAATAATTATCATTTCAAGAATGTTACAGAAATGGAACCACACAGAGTATAACCTGTTCAGATTGGCTTTACTAACTCAGCATAATTTTCTTGAGATATAGCAAAGCTGTTGCATGTATCAACAATTCACTTTTTACTGCTGAATAGAATTCCATACAAATAATTTTGGGAGGAAAATAAATAAGCTGAAAAAAATCTTACTTGTCATTCGTTAGGAACATGAAACATGAATAAAAGCATTAGAATGATAAAACAGCCAAAAAAAAACCCCACAGTCTTTTTTTTTTTTTTTCTTCAGTTTCTAGAGACAGAAGACAGGGTTTTGCTGTGTCACCAGGCTAGAGCGCAGTGGCACAAACAAAACTCATTGCAACCTCACACTTCTGAGTTCACATGATCTTCCTGCCCCAGCCTCCTGAGTAGCTATGACAATAAGTGCATAGCAACATAACTGACTAATTTTTTTTACTTTTTGTAGAGACAGGGTCTCCTTACGTTCCCCAAGCTGGTCTCAAATTCCTGGCCTCAAGCCATCTTCCCATCTTGGTCTCCTAAAGTGCTAGTATTATAGGTGTAAGCTACGCACCCAGCCACAGTTTTGATGTTCTACCTCACTCTTCTTATTCTGACAAGATATATTCCATACATATATTTATACATACACACATACACACACACACACACACACACACACACACATTTTTTAGACAAAGTCTCACTCTGTTGCCCAGGGTTTTCTGGGTCCAAAAGGTTCTCCTGCCTCAGCCTCCCGAGTAGCTGGGATTACAGGCACCGCCACCATGCCCAGCTAATCTTTGTATTCCCAGTAGAGACAGGGTTTCACCATGTTGGCCAGGCTGGTCTCGAACTCCTGACCTCAGGCGATCTGCCCGCCTTGGCCACCCAAAGTGCTAGGATTACAGGCATGAAACACCGTGCCTGGCCCCATATTTATATTACTTAAGGAACATGGCTCTTCAGCATTCCAGAGGATCTATATTTTCCACATAATTTTCAATCCACAAAGTGGCTACTGAAATTTTAACAATTATCCACTTATGGACAGATGGAATTTTTTTTTTTTTTTTGAGATGGAGTCTTGCTCTGTTGCCAGGCTAGAGTGCAGTGGTACAATCTCGGCTCACTGCAACCTCTGCCTCTAGGGTTCAAGCGATTCTCCTGCCTCAGCCCCCCAAGTAGCTGGGACTACAGGTGTGCGCCACCACACTCAACTAAATTTTTTTGGAGTTTTAGTAGAGATGGGGTTTTACCATGTTGGCTAGGATGGTCTTGATCTCCTGACCTCGTGATCCAACCGCCTCGGCCTCCCAAAGTGCTGGGATTACAAGTATGAGCCACCGCACCCAGACCACGTATTTGAACCGATACTAAAACGACAGTTTACTCAGCTTGATTAATGACAAAATAAAAACCTGAATCACATCATATGATATCCATAAGTGATTAAAAGAGAAAGAAATTAAAATTGATCAACTTGGCAGTCTCTATCTGCATATAACCTGATGCCTGCTTTTAGTATGAGTTTTAAGAAAAAAAAATCATAAAGAGTTCCTTTTTTTTGTTTTCGTCTTTGAGACAGTTTCACTCTGTTGCCCAGGCTGGAGTGCAGTGGTGTAATCACGGCTCACTGCAGCTTTGACCTGCCAGGCTCAAGCAATCCTCCCACCTTAGACTCCCCCAAGTAAACAGGACTAGAGGCACACACCAACATGCCCAGCTAATTTTTGTATTTTTGATAGAAATGGGGTTTTGCCATGTTGCCCAGGCTGGTCTTGAACTTCTGTGCTGATCCACCTGCCTGGGTCTCCCAAAGTGCTAGGATTACAGGTGTAAACCACTGTGCCTGGCCCATCATAAACATTTCTAGATCCAAGCTATAAGTACTACAAAATTACATATATACAAATTCCTTTTGACTCCTTAAATATGTATAAGAAATTCACCTTGATTTTAGAAGAAACTATTATTCAACAGATTTAAATAAAGACTGATACAGCTTTGGCAGCCTAAACTGCAATTAAAAAAAAAAAACTTCACATACATAATTTAAGATAAATATACAAAAGTCTTTAAAGAATTTTAAAGACAGGGCCGGGCATGGTGGCTCATGCCTGTAACCCCAGCACTTTCGGAGGCCAAGGCGGACGGATCACCTGAGGTTGGGAGTTCGAGACTAGCCTGACCAATATGGTGAAATTAAAAAAAAAAAAAAATTTTTTTTTTTTTAAGAAGAATTTTAAAGAGAAAATCATTCCAAGACCTTCTAAAATAAGGTCAAAGACTGGTTAATAAATATTTACAAGCCTAATAACTTACCAAATTTCAGTTCAATATGATAAAACCACTGCTAAAAGAAAAAAGCCAATGCATTGTCCTACAGAAATTCTGTTGTATTGTAATCATCAGAACTTTACAAACGTAAAATTAAATATCTGACTTCTGTATCCTTGGCACAGTCAACGTAGAGAGCAGATGAAAAACCTAATTGTTCCATTCTTGGATTGGTAAATATAAATTCTGATCAGTAGTGACCACTAAAAGACTCTAGTATTGAACAAAAACTATTTAAGATATAATTTTCTAAGCTGCCTCTTTCAGGTCACTATGACATCTGAGCAGCTCAGCTTGTCTTCTAACCATATAACAAAACACATTCCACTGAAAGTTTGGCCTGATGACTGACTATCCTCAGCCCAGGAAACTAAACCACTATAAGGAAATGAAGGAGGAACAGCAGTCATACATTCTGAAGGCCAGTTTCTTAATAATGACACACGACAGTCATCTCTAAAATTCAGAAGATATTAAGCAAGAGAAAAGCTGGAAGTTAGACATTTATTTACTTAACTAAGGATATTTGGCTTCTTCTAAAGCATCATATACAACGTATACTTTGTGATAATGATCAGTATAGCCTACCTTAACCAATGACAAATAACCAATTCAAATAAATGTCTGTAATGAAAATCCCTGGAAACAGAATATTCTACAAATTGACCTAACTAGAAAACTAAATAAATTTCTCCTAAATGGTTTCCATTTAAAATTTTTAATTAATGAAAGCAAACACTGTCAGGAGATGTAAGTTTGATGACTGTTATCATGATGAGTACAGATAATAATAATCTATTGTATACCTCAAAATTGCAAAGGGAGTAGATTTTAAATGTTCTCATCACAAAAAAAAAGGTAAATGTTAAGAAGTAATGAATGTTAATTGGCCTGATTTACCTATTCCATATCATACTGTACACCATAAATAGATACAATTTTGTCAATGTTTAAAAAGAGAGAGGTATATATATGTTTTTATTGTTCTAAAAGCACACACATACGTACATAATTTTAAACACTGGGCATGGTAGCTCACATCTGTAATCCCAGCACTTTGGAAAGCCAAGGCAGGAGGATCACTTTAGAACAAGAGTTTGAGTCAGCTTGGGCAACAGAGCAAGACCCTGTCTCTACAAAAAAAATATAAAAATTAGCCAGGTGTGGTGGTACAGGCCTGCAGTCCTAGCTATTCGGGAGGCTGAAGCAGGAGGATCACTTGACCCCAGGAGTTTAAGGCTATAGTGAACCATGACCACACCATTACACTCCAGCCCAAGTGACAGAGGAAGACTCTGTCTCAATAATAATAATAATAATTATTATTTTTTTTTTGAGACGGAGTTTCACTCTTGTTACGCGGGCTGGAGTGCAATGGCATGATCTCAGCTCACCACAACCTCCACCTCCTGGGTTCAAGCAATTCTCCTACCTCAGCCTCTGGAGTAGCTGGGACTACAGACGTGCGCCACTATGCCCAGCTAATTTTTGTGTTTTTAGTAGAGACAGGGTTTCACCATGTTGACCAGGATGGTCTTGATCTCTTGACCTCGTCATCCAGCCGCCTCGACCTCCCAAAGTGCTGGGATTACAGGTGTGAGCCACCGCGTCCGGCCTATTATAATAATTTTAAAGCAAATACTTGCAAAAGTCCAAGAACCCAAATTTTCTACATTAAAATTTTTTTTCAGGCTGGGAGTGATGGCTCACATCTGTAATCCCAGCCCTTTTGGAGGCCAAGGCAGGAGGACTGCCTGCAGTCAGGAGTTCAAAACTAGCCTGGGCAACAGAGTGAGATCCCATCTCTAGAAAAAAATTTTTTAAATTACCAAGCACTGTGGTACACACCTGTAGTCCCAGCTACTGGGGAGGCTGTGACAGGAGGATTGCTTAAGCCCAGGAGTTTGAGGTTACCATGAGCTATGATCACACCACTGCACTCCAGCCTGGGCAACAGAATGAAACCCTGCCTCTTTAAATAAATAAACACAGATAAAAATTTTTTTTCAATGACTTAAAACTTCAAGCCCTTGAAAATATTTTTTCTATTGTTTCCAGTGTATATACCTTACTATATGAAAGAATGTGCCCGGCACAGTGGCTCAAGCCTATAATCCCAGCACTCTGGAAGGCCAAGGCGGGCAGATCACTTGAGGTCAGGAGTTCACGACCAGCCTGACCAACAATATGAAACTGCATCTCTACTAAAAATACAAAAATAAGCTGAGCATGGTGGTGGGCACCTATAATCCCAGCTACTTGGGAGGCTGAGACAGGAGAATTGCTTGAGCCCAGGAGGCAGAGGTTGTAGCCGAGATGATGCCATTGCACTCCAGCCTGGGTGACAAGAGCGAAAACTGTCTCAAAAAAGAAAAAGGAAAGAATGTAGGGCACAGAAACCGTCTAAAATCTTCCAGGAAATACCATTCTAAGAGTCAGGAGTACATTCAGGTTATGATACACACACACACACACATACACACAAACTTTTTTTTTTTTTTCTGAGACATGGTCTTGTTCTGTCACCCAGGCTGGTCATGACATGATCTCAGCTCACTACAGCGTCCGCCTCTCAGGCTCAAGTAATCGTCCCACCTCAGCCTCCCAGGTAGATGAGACCACAGATTGTAAGCCACCACACCCAGCTAATTTTTGTGTTTTTTTGTAGAGATTGGGTTTCGCCATGTTGCCCAGGCTGGTCTCAAACTCCTAAGCTCAAGCAATCCACCTTCCTCAGCCTCCCAAAGTGCTTTGATTACAGGCATGAGCCACCATGCCCAGTCTATTATATATATTAAATACAATTTGGATGTTTACTAAACGATGTTTACTAGCCCTCATTTCCACTGCTAAGAACGTTACATCCTAACCTAATGTTAATAAATATAGCATAAATACCAAACAAATAACTGAAGAAAAAGTATAGAACAATTCCATATAACAATCTTTTACAAATGTACATTGTATTACATAGACACACATAAAACATTGTTTTATATTTTAACATGCCATATCTAGCAACATATCTCACACACAAAATAGAATCATTAGGACCCACTTGACAGGAACCTTTAACGTTTTCACTTTTTCAGGGTCTAAGGAATAACAGCATCCTAACACCTAGAAATGCCACACAGTGACCTACCATGAGGCAAATATCACCAGCCTACTTAAAAAACAACTACTGGTATAATAATGAACTTCTGATACACTCAATAACAAGTAACTATGTTTTTCAAAATATTAGTATTTATCGAAACAACAAAATGTTACCTAATTCTGACTTTCCTAGTGTAGGAGGCAAAGATGGTTCTACTAGGGCCCAGATTTTTCTACCCCATAAATTCACTTTAGGTGTAAATTTCTAATTTCTGCTTAAAAATAAATAATTACTAAATACATTATCTATTTCCGAGTACCTAGCTACTTAAGATTCAGATAGAAGCAAATGTCTAATTGAATCTATAAAAATAGTAAGTAAAAAGAAAATACAATTTAGTTTGGGCTCAGCTCATAGCTGTAATCCTAGCACTTTGGGAGGCCAAGGCAGGTGGATCACTTGAGGCCAGGAGTTCAAGACCAGCCTGAGTAATATGGCAAAACCCCTTCTCTACTAAAAATAAAAAAGTTAGCTGGGTGTGGTGGTGTAACTGCAATCCCAGCTACTTAGGAGGCTGAGGCAGGAGAATCACTTAAACCTGGGAGGCAAAGGTTACAGTGAGACGAGATTGCCCCATTGTACTCCAGCCTGGACAACAAGAGCAAAGACTCTGTCTCAAAAAAGAAAAAAAAAATTAAATACAATTTTAACTTTTAAAAAAATTTTATTTAAAAAAATTTGGGAACCGCACACCATGGTTCATACCTACAATCCTAGCACTTTGGGAGGCCAAGGCAGGTGGATCACTTGAGACCAGGAGTTTAAGACCAGCCTGGCCAACATGGTGAAACTCCATCTCTACTAAAAGTACAAAAATTAGCTGGGTATGGTGGCCATGCTTGTAATCCCAGCTACTCAGGAGGCTGAGGCATGAGAACTGCTTGAACCCAGGAGGCAGAGGTTGCAGTGAGCCGAGATCCCACTACTACACTCCAGTCTGGCGACAGAGTGAGACTCCGTTTCAAAAAATATTAGTTGGGTACAGTGGCCCACGCCTGTACTCCCAACTGCTCGGAAAGCTGAGGCAGAATTCCTTGAACCCAGGAAGCAGAGGTTACAATGAGCCAAGATCGAGCCATTGCACTCCAGACTTGACAACAAAACAAGGCTCTGTCTCAAAAAAAAAAAAAAAATTTGTAGAGATGAGGTCTCATCATATTTTCCAGGCTGGTCTTCAACTCCTGGGCTCAAGCAATCCTGCTGCTTTGGTCTCCCAAAGAGCTGGGACTGCAGATGTGAGCCACTGTGCCTGGCCTAGACTTTTAAAGAAAAAGTGATTTAGAGGAAATATTACGGTCTAAAATCTAAAAAAGGAAACTTTGCTAATACCCAGAGTTACCTACATTCAATCTAACACACAGTAGCCTAGAGACACAATTTTAAAATTCTGTTTAAAAAGTATCGTCAGTTTGTGGTAAATACCAATTAAGAATTTCAAGCTGGGCACAGTGGCTCACCCCTGCAATCCCAGCACTTTGGGAGGCTGAGGTGGGCAGATCACCTGAGGTTAAGAGTTCAAAACCAGCCTGACCAACATGGAGAAATCCCATCTCTACTAAAAATACAAAATTACCCGGGCATGGTGGCTCATGCTCAGCCTCCTGCTATTACAGCCTCCTGTAATCCCAGCTATTCAGGAGGCTGAGCAGGAGAATCACTTGAATCCAGGAGGCGGAGGTTGCAATGAGCTGAGATCACGCCATTGCACTCCAGTATGGGCAACAAGAGTGAAACTCCATCTCAAAAAAAAAAAAAAAAATATTCATTCTTGGGCCAGGTGCAGTGGCTCATACCTATAATCCTAGCCCTCTAGGGGGCCCGGGTGGGTAAATTACCTGAGGTCAGGAGTTTGAGACCAGCCTGGCTAACATAGTAAAACCCTGTCTCTACTAAAAATACAAAAATTAGCCGGACACGACAGCAGGCGCCTGTAATCACAGCTATTTGGGAGACTGAGGCAGGAGAATCGCCTGAACCCGGGAGGTGGAGGTTGCAGTGAGCCGAGATTGCGCCACTGGACTCTAGCCTAAGTGACAGAACCAGACTCCATCTCAAAAAAAACAAAATTTCATTTTTGGTGTGGTATGGTGGTTCAAGCCTATAAATCCCAGCACTTTGGGAGGCTGAGGTGGGGAGATCACTCGAGGCCAGGAGTTCAAGACCAGCCTAGCCAACATAGCAAAACCCTGTCTCTACCAAAACTACAAAAATTAGTGAAGCATGGTGGACATGTCTGTAATCCCAGCTACTGGGGAGGTTGAGGCATGAGAATTGCTTGAACCCAGGAGGCAGAGGTTGCAGTGAGCCAAGATTGCACCACTGCACTTCAGCCTGGGCGACAGAGTGAGACTCTGTCTCAAAAAAGAAAACAAAAAAATACAAAAATTAGCTGGGTGCAGTGGCCTACACCTGTAGTCTCAGCTAACTGGGAGGCTGAGACAAGAATCACTTGAGCCTGAGAGGCAAGGTTAGTTAGCCAAGATAACGCCACTCAACAGAGCAAGACTTTGCCCAGCAGCCCCCCAAAAGAGAAAAAAAAAATTTCTTACTAACTTAGGTGCAATTTTCTAGCAGCCAAAAACATTTTTCTCTTAAAGACTTTTATTAGTAGATATACAAAGTAGTATGTTGTACTAGTTGTGAAAAGTATTGACTTAGAACTAGATTTAAACCACAACTAGCCATATGATCTAGGGTACTTAACCTCTCTGTACATTAAATTTCATCATTTGTAAAATAAAATGCCCACTTCATAGAGCTGTTTTGAGGATTAAATAGACAAAATACTTACCGATGATAGGCTTCTCGACGATACTTCTTCAGGGCATGCTTATCCATGTTAGCAGGCATATCTGCTGCATTCTGTAACCGATCACTCCAGGAGGTTGACATTTTATTTCAACTGTATTTTGTATTCTAGAAAAGAAAAGCAGTAATTTAGTAACTTAATCTTGGCATCTGTATACTGACATCTGATTTTTTAAAATATCAGAAAAACTCCAGCTTGCAAACTGCCTAATAATTGCCTATTAAAACATACTGAATACAGTAAATATGCTGAAAATTATACTGACACTTCTCAACAATGTAAAGTTACAAAAATAATTTCAGAGCCCGGAGCGGTGGCTCACACCTGTAATCCCAGCACTTTGGGAGACCATGGCTGGCAGATCACCTGAGGTCGGGAGTTGAAGACAAGCCTGGCCAACACAGTGAAACCCCGTCTCTACTAAAAATACAAAAAATTAGTGGGGCGTGGTGGCAGGCACCTATAATCCCAGGTTACTAGGGAGGCTGAGGCAGGATAATCACTTGAACCCAGGAGGTGGAAGTTGCAGTGAGCCGAGATGGTACCATTGCACTCCAGACTGGGCAACAAGAGCAAAATTTTCTCAAAAAAAAAAAAAAAAAAAAAGAAAGAGAAAGAATTTCATATGGTAATTTCCATCAGGAAAGATAATATATACTTCCAAATAATTGAACATGACTGCCAGTAATTACTAACTTCAATCCGAGATTCTAGAAAAGGCACTAAAACCAAAGCACAGCACAGTTTGTGAATACATATAATTTTAAGTTGATGTATGTTTTTAAAACATGTGTGCAGGCAAATTTTAAATTCTGATCAACAGATTCTGGTGTGCAGAGAAGCAGCAACAGGCACAACTATCAGGTTGGAGTGGGGTATGGCTTGTTTCCTCATCCCCATGAGACGCAAGCCCCACCCCTCTCCCTGCCCAGCCAACTCCACTGTACTAAACTAAAGTGCTAACCTGGGTTGGCTACTGGCTGCCCCCTAGAGCAGACCCCCATCATGGGCAGCCAGAACTCCAAGGCTGCTCGGGAAGTGCCAGGGCTACAACAGGTACTTCCTCTGCAAAGGCCAATGGACAGGACAATGGCCATGTGAAAAGCAATGGAGACTTATCTCCCACAAGTGAAGGAGAGTCACCCTCCATGAACAGAATACATGAGGCAGCCAGGGCCACAGGCAATGCCATACTGCCAGCATCTCCTACCCAGGGTGCAGAAGCAAAGGGGGTGGTCTCTGCTAAGAAGTTCTGTCTCAAGAAGTCTTTCAAATTCAGCAGCCTACCCTTCCACAAAAATTGGAAGGAGGATGCAACAATTCTTCTGCCTCTCAGCCACAAAGAGAAAGAGCAGGAGCAAGGTGCCTGCAGCAACAAGGGCACTGCCCAGGAAGGGAAGACTGTTGCCACCCCTGAGAGCCAGGAGCCCCAGGCCAAGGGAGCAGAGGGTAATGCAGCCTCAGAAGAGGCCCCAGGCTACAGAGCCATCCACTCCCTTGGGACAGAGAGTGGCCCTATACCAGGTAATGGTGAGCAGAATGAGGAGCTAGGTGGGGACAGGTGGGTGATCTCTAAGCTGCCTTCCTGTGCCCAGAAAGGAAAAGGCTATTGCCTCCTGCCAACTACATTCCATTTCCCCCTCTTCCTCCTGTGGATTCTCCTATCAGTCATCTGGTTTTCCTCTTAAGGTCAGCTGAAGATGGCCTTAAGCTGATAACTTCCCAAGTTAGGTTAGTGATGTAAAATGCTCCTGGCCCTGGCCCTACCTCTTTCCCTGTCCCCACCCTTGCAGAAGGCAATTGTTGGTTTTCTTCCTCGATTCTTTTCCAAGTAGGTTTTGTTTACCCTACTCCCCAAATCCCTAAGTCAGAAGAGGGATGCTTACACTCCCAAACATTGCATGCCCAGCCTCCCACCACTGAGTTTTTAGTCTCTTGTGCTGTGTCTGGTGGCACTTGGGCTGGGAGGGACACTGTCCCATCTAGGTTTTTGGTTTGTTTTTGCAACAGGGTCACAGTGGCATGATCTCTGCTCATTGAATCCCAGGTTCAAGCCATCTTCCCACCTCAGCTTTCCTAGTAGCTAGGACCACAGGCACGTGTCAGCACACCTGGCTCATTTTTTTGTATTTTTTTGTAGAGGCGAGTTGTCTACAAAAAATGTTGTCCAGGCTGGTCTCAAACTCCTGGGCTCAAGCAATCTGTTCACCTCAGCCTTCCAAAGTGCCAGGATTACAGGCGTCAGCCACTCGCCAGCCTCCATCTAGGTTTTCATAAATGTTTTACTCATGTTGAAACCTTCGGCTTTCTTACCAAGTCAAAAAAAGAGACACAAATTTGTGTCTCTTCTTTTGACTTGGTAAGAAAGTATTAGGCTTTGAGGTTGAGGGTAGATCTGTAATATGAAACAACTTGTCTTTTCTTCTCCCATTGTTATAAATAACTTTTAATGGCCAAACTTCAGATTTGTACTTTTTTTTAAGCTGCTAAAACCACTCTCTTCCAACTGGTTTTACTATTAACATTTGGAAAAGAAAAAAATGCCAACCCTTTAAAAAATAAATAAATACATTTTGATCAATATACTAAGTTCAGTCAATGGTGGCACAAATACAAGCAATAAATATTTGATTTCTATTTATTTCATGCTTTTATATTTTTCTGTAATTATTTTTCAGCTGGCAATAGAGACTATGAACAAAAAGAAGGAATAAACTAAAACATTTCATCTAGGCTGGGTGTGGTGGCTCATGCCTGTAATCCCAGCACTTTGGGAGGTTGAAGCAGGTGGATCACCTGGGTCAGGAGTTTGAGACCAGCCTGGCCAAGACAGCAAAATCCTGTCTCTACTAAAAATACAAAAATTAGATGTGCATGCTGACGCATGCCTGTAATCCCCAACTACTAGCAGGGCTGAGGCAGGATGGTCACTTGAACCTGTGAGGCAGAGGTTGCAGTGAGCCGAGATCATCATGCCACTGCACTACAGCCCAGGCAACAGAGGGAGACTCCGTCAAAAAAAAAAAAAAAAGTTCATCTAATTAGGATAAACATCTAAAATGAGGTGGGCAGCTTAAGTATCTTTAACTACTTTGACATTAGACTATTATTAGGTTTCACTTCTGTTTTTGAAGTTTTCATCAGTAAGTAGTTTCAAATAAGTATGAAAAATAACCTTTTAAGACTTAAGAAGTGTATTAACATTTTATAAAAAGAGCATTATGGCCGCCCCCAGTGGCTCAAGCCTGTAATCCCAGCACTTTAGGAGGCCGAGGTGAGCAGATCACAAGGTCAGGAGATCAAGACCATCCTGGCCAACATGGTGAAACCCCATCTCCACCAAAAAATACAAAAAATTAGCCAGGCATGGTGGCGGACACCTGCAGACCCAGCTACTTGGCAGGGGAATCGCTTGAACCCAGGAGGTAAGGTTGCAGTGGGCCGAGATCATGCCACTGCATTCCAGCCTGGCAACAGAGCCAGACTCCGTCTCAAACAAAACAAAAAAACAAACAAACAACAAAAAAAAAACAGCATTATTTGTGAAATCATTTGGAGCCTAGGTTACTTCTCATCTTGAAAATGCTAACATCATATATGACATGTGATATGAAGTCAATATATACCTCCCTTCCTCTCTCCCTTCTTCTGAGACAGGGTCTCACTATTATTGTCCAGGCTGGAGGGCAGTGACATCACCATAGCTCACTGTAACCCCGAACTCCTGGGCTCAAGTGATCCTTCCACCTTAGACTCCAGAACAGCTAAAACTACAGGCACTCACCACAATATCCAGCTAATTTTTTTTAAATTTGTGTACAGATAGGGTCTCACTATATTGTATAGGTTAAGTCTTTTTTATATAAACCACCTCTGTGGCTTTTTAAAAAATAATTTATTCAGGTGAAATTTCCATAAAATTGATCAAAGTGAACAAGTCAGTGGCATTTAATACATTCATAATATTGTGCAACCACCAACTCCTTCTAGTGTCAAAACACTTTCATGACTCTAAAGTAAAACCCCTTATCCATTAAGCAGTTTCTCCCCACTATGCCTCCACTCAGTCCCAGGCAACAATCAATCTGGACTCTGTCTCTGGATTTAACTATTCTGGATATTTCATATAAATGGAATCATACAATATGTGACCTTTTGTGTCTGCCTCCTTTCACTAAGCATAATGGTTAAGGCTCATCCATGTAGTATCATGTATCACATTTCATTCCTTCTAATGACTGAATAATAATGCATTGTGCAGGAACTGGCTCTCCTTTTGCAGAAAAAATGAACTTAATCCACACCTCTCATCATACAAAAAATTTAAGATGGATCATAGATCTAAATGTAAAATCTAAAACTATAAAACTTGTACACAGGCCAGGTGCAGTGGTTCATGCCTATCAACTCAGCACTTTGGGAGGCTGAAGTGGGCAGATCGCTTGAACTCAGGAATTTGAAGCCCGGGCAACATGGCGAAATCCCATCTCTACAAAAAAATACAAAAATTAGGCATGATAACCCGTGCCTGTAGTTCCAGCTACTTGGGAGGCTGAGGCAGGAGTATCACTTGAGCCCAGCGGACGTTGCAGTGAGGCAGAGGCAGAGGTTGCAGTCAGCCGAGATTGTGCCACTGCACTCGAGCCTGGGTGACAGAAGACGACTCCGTCTCCAAAAAAAAAAAAAAAAAAACACTTGTAGAAGACACAAGAGAAAATCTTTTTGAGTTCTGGGTTAGTCAAGATTCCCTAGAGCTGACATCAAAAGCACAATTGATAAAAAGTTGATAAATTACATTTATCAAAATTTTAAACTTCTTCTCTTCAAAGACACTAATAAGAAAATGAAGATGGGCCTGGCACAGTGGCTCACACCTGTAATCCCAACACTTTGGGAGGCCAAGGAAGGCAGATCATGAGGTCAAGAGATCAAGACCAACCTGGCCAACATGGTGACACCCCATCTCTACTGAAAATTCAAAAATTAGCTGGGTGTGGTGGCATGCGCCTGTAGTCCCAGCTACTCGGGAGGCTGAGGCAGGAGAATTGCTTGAACCCAGGAGGAGGAAGTTACAGTGAGCTGAGATGGTGCCACTGCACTCCAGCCTGGTGAAAGAGCAAGGGTCTGTCTCAAGAGAAAAAAAAAAAGAAAATGAAGACAAGCTACAACAGAAGAAACAATTATCAGCCTTGTGTTTTAGTGTAGGAGTCAAACAAACATATCCTATCAACAATTATCAGCCTTGTGTTTTAGTGTAGGAGTGAAACAAACATATCCTATTAGGTAGTGATAAGTGGTATAAGTAAGGCAAGAATATAAAGAATGACAATGGTCATAGTGTCAGAGGCATCTGAACCAGAGCAACTCCATCTTGAGTAGGGGCTGGGTAAAATAAAGCTGAGACCCACTGTGTTACATTCCCAGATAGCTAGGCATTCTAAATCACAAGATGAGACAGGAGGTCAGCACAAGATACAGGTCATAAAGACCTTGCTGATAAAATATCTTACAATAAAGAAGCTGGCCAAAACCAAGATGGTGGTAAGAGTGACCTCTGGTTGTCCTCACTACTACACTCCCATCAGTACCACAACCTTTTATGCACGCCATGATAACGTCAGGAAGTTACCCTATACGATCTAAAAAGGGGAGGCATGAATAATCTACCCTGGTTTAGCATATAATCAAGAAATAACTATAAAAATGGACAAGCAGTGGCAAGGCACAGTGGCTCATGTCTGTAATCCCAGCATTTTGAAAGGCCAAGATGCACAGATCACCTGAGGTCAGGAGTTCAAGACCAGCCTGACCAACATGGTGAAACTCCATCTCTACTAAATACAAAATACAAAAAATTAACCAGGTGTGGTGGTATGCACCTGTAATCCCAGCTACTTGGGTGGCTGAGGCAGGAGAATCGCTTTAACCCAGGAGTTGGAGGTTGCAGTGAACCAAGATCACGCCACTGCACTCCAGCCTGGGCAACAAAAGCGAGGCTCTGTCTCAAAAAAAAAAAAGGAAAAGTAGCAGCCCTTGGGACTGTTCTGTCTATGGAGTGGTCATTCTTTTATTCTTCTAGTTTCTTAATATACTTGGTTTCACTTTATGGACTTGCCCCAAATTCTTTTTTACATCAGATCTAAGAACCCTCTCTTGGGGTCTGGATCGGGACCCCTTTCCAGTAACAATACTGTAGGTAGGAAAACCACGGAAGGCCTCTATGAGGAGGTATTATTTGTTCAGAGACCTGAGTAAAGTGAGGGAGTGATATACAAAATAAAGCAAACAACAACTGCACACAGTGGCTCACACCTATACTCCCAGCTACTTAGGAGGCTGAGGCAGGAGGATCCCTTGAGCCCACGAGTTTGAGGCTGGAACGAGCTATAATCATACCATTGAACTTCAGCCTGGGTGACAGAGTGAGACCCAATCTCTAAACAAAACAATAAAACAAACAATAAACCAACCTACCACAGGGTTGGCATATACAAGACATATTAATCTGTTTTATATATTACAGTTTATATGCACAAGCAAAAGATTTAGAATATTTTATTCTCTTAGGAGGTTAAAATATTGTCTCTGCAACCCTATTTGCGTACTTGTTCTAAGTCCCTCTTCATGGCTAACAGAGGACTTAAAAAACTAAAACAAAATTCTGTTTATATATTGTTTCCATTAGAATGTTTTCTCTCTCTCTTCTATTGGGAGGAAAAAGACAAGCTATGGTTTGGGACAAGATATCTGCAAACACATCTGACAAAAGGACTTGTATCCAGAATACATAAAGAGCTCTCAAAATGCAATAGTAAGATAAATAATCCAATTAAAATACAGGCAAAAAATATGCACCGACATTTCATCAAAGAATATATACAAATGGCAAATAAGCACATGAAGTGATGTTCAACATCATTTGTCACTAGGGAAATGCAAATTAAAAACACAGTAAGATACCGTTATATGCATATTTGAATATTTAAAATTAAAAAGACAGACAATATTAAATGTTGTTGAAAATGTAGAGCAACCTAAATTCTACTACACTGCTGAAAAGAAAATAAAAATGGCACAAGCACTCTGGAAATGTCTGCCATTTCTACTTAGACATATATCTATCATATGTCCCGGCCTTTTTAATTGTAAGTAATGGTCCAAGAGCAATTAAAGCACATATCCATATAAAGACTTATACACAGGCCAAGGCACAGTGGCTCACGCCTGTAATCCCAACATTCTGGGAGGCCAAGATGGCAGGACTGCTTAAACCCAGGAGTTCAAGAACAGCCTGGACAACATGGCAAAACGCTGTCTTTACAAAAATTGAAAAATTAGCTGGGAATGGTGACACAAGCCTGTGGTTCCAGCTACTTAGAAGGCTGATATGGGAGGATCACCTGGGCCCAAGAGGTTGAGGCTACAATGAGCCAAGATCATTTCATGCCACTGCACTCCAGCCTGGGCAACAGAGACCCTGTTTCAAAAAAAACGAAAACTTACACACAAATGTTCTTAGCAGCTTTGTAATGGCCAGAAAACTGATACACAAACGTTCATAGCACCTTTATAATGGCCAGAAACTACAAACAACCCAAATGTTATCAACAAGTGAAAGGATAAAAAAATTATGGTACATCTGTACAGTGTAATACTACTATGCAATATAAAGAAATAAAATATTTATATGCAAAACATTTAAAAAATTATAATAATTACACTGAGTGAAAGGATACAAAAGGAGTGCATAGTGTATGATTCCATATATATAAAATCCTAGAAAACACAGACTACTATGACAGAAAGCAGATCAGTGATTCCCCGGGGTAGGAAAGTCAAGTAGAGAGAGGAGGAGATATTATTACAAAGGAGCCCAGGAAAACTTTTGGGGAGAAGGGGTGATATGTTCAGTATCTTCCATTATGGTGAGGGTTTCATGGGTGTGTGTGGGTGTATGTATATGTTATATATATACGTTAGATATATACATGTTAGATATGTATATAACATATACATATATACACGTTAAATATATGTAAATATATATAACATATATATGATATACATATATTTAACGTGTATATATGTTAAAACTTATTATAGGCCAGGTACAGTGCCTCACGCCTGTAATCCTAGCACTTTGGGAAACCTGAGGTTGGGAGTTCAAGACCAGCCAGACCAATGTTGAGAAACCCCCTCTCTACTAAAAATACAAAATTAGCTGGTCGTGGTAGCATATTCCTGTAATCCCAGCTACTCAGGAGGCTGAGGCAGGACAATCGCTTGAATGCAGGGGACAGAGGTTGTGGTGAGCTGAGATCGTGTCATTACATTCCAGTCTGGGCAACAAAAGCTAAACTCTGTCTCAAAAAAAAATTATATACTCTATGTGCAACTTATGGTATACCAATTATACTTCAATAAAACTGTTTTTCAGTCAGTGGCAGTGGCTTATACTTGTAATCCCAGAACTCTGGGAGGCCAAGGCAAGTGGATCACTTGATATCAGGAGATAACACCACTGTACTCTAGCCTGGGCAGCAGAGCAGGACTCTGTCTCAAAAAAATTTTTTTTCACAGGCAAAACATGCAGTTCCCTTCACCGCTACCATCACTCCCCCCCAAAGAAAGGAAAACAGCTGCTCCAACAGCTCTAGGCAACTGCTGAAAACAGGAAGCAAAGAGCAACTGAAACTGCAGGGTAAGCCTGGTTGGCAATCTGCCCTAAATATTCTTTCCCTCAAAATGTTGTGCCAATAAAATGCTGATAGCCACATGTAATAAGACCACTATCTTTAAATTACAATGAAAGGAAATGTTATCCCTCCCATAATTACCCTCCCATTACTTAACATAATGTTAAGAAAAGTTCAAGAACTACTATGTAGTACAGCAATATTCTTCATGCCCAAACTGATAAAAGTATATAAATAGTATGGTGGCTCACGCCTGTAATCTCATTATTTTGGGAGGCTGAGGCGGGCTGACTGATCACAAGGTCAAGAGATCCAGACTATCCCGGCCAACATGGTGAAACTCCATCTCTACTAAATATACAAAAATTAGCTGGGCGCGGTGGTGCATGCCTATGGTCCCAGCTATTTGGGAGGCTGAGGCAGGAGAATCGTTTTAATCCGGGAGGTGGAGGTTTCAGTGAGCCCAGATCACTGTACTCCAGCCTGGGGACACAGCAAGTCCCCATCTCAAAAGAAAAAAAAAATAGCAGTCAGCACTTATGACAATTCCGCATTAAGACAAAATGCCACGCTGCCGGAGTTATATGATGGTAAATGTCCTTTAAAAAGTCATTTTAGGCTGGGTGCAGTGGCTCACGCCTGTAATCTCAGCACTTTGGGAGGCAGAGGCGGGCAGATCACCTGAGGTCAGGAGTTCGAGACCAGCCTGGCCAACATGGTGAAATCCCATCTCTACTAAAAATACAAAAATTAGCCAGATGTGGTGGCAGGCCCCTGTAATCCCACCTACTTGGGAGGCTGAGGCAGGAGAATTGCTTGAACCCAGGAGGCGGAGGTTGCAGTGAGCCAAGATCGAGCCACTGTACTCTAGCCTGGGATACAGAGCAAGACTCCATCTCAAAATAATATACTTGGAATTTATAAGTTTTATAATCAACCATTCATTCTCATTCTAAGAACACTGCCCTAAAACTTAAATGGAAAGAATAATTTTGAATAATTTCTTTAAATTTTCTCACCAGCCTGAAACTTATTTTGGTCTCTAAATATAGCAACTTTTATTACATATTAGATATATTAAAGTAGTTTACAAAAAAAGAAAAGTTAAAGCTATATCCTCAATTTGTATGCCTCATATTATACTAAATAACCGCATTTTATACCATCTTTGATAACCCTGTTCCTTGACAGATGAACAAGTAAAATGAATAAAGTATAGTAGTTAGCCAGTGGTTTTATCATTATATTGTGGTGAAGGGTCCTCTCTGTAACACAGCCACAAATCAACTTTCTTACAAATACATCCCCTTAAAAACACAGAGAGTCAGATTCAAGTTTAATTTATCCACCAGTATTGCTGAAAAACTAAACCCTCATATTTGTAGTTAACAGTGTCACCTATAACTCAAAGAAAAGCACTGTGAAATAAACTATAGCTTTTTAAAGTATTTTTGTTACCTTTACCCCTTCTCATCACAAAACACGTGGAAGGATGTGTGTGTGTGTGTGTGTGTGTGTGTGTGTGTGTGTGTGTATAGCACTTTAAGTGGGGGTGGGAGGAGAATGAGGGATGAGAAATTACCTAATGAGTATAATGTACAGTATTCAAGTGACGGTTACACTAAAAAGTCAGACCACTGCTATGCTATGTATCCAAAGCTGTACCCCCTAAATCTATAAAAATTAAAAAATAGGAGAGATCCAAGATGGCCGATTAGCAACAGCTCAGGAATGTAGCTCCCAGTGAAAGCGCAGAGAACGAGTGGACGCCGCACTTTCCGATGAATTTTTGTTGCCCACAGACCGGGAGAGTCCCGGCAAAGAAGCCACACGGGTCGCCAGTGCGACTCTTTTGGCTGGCGCGGCGCTTCCCAGTGCGGAGTATACGGGACGGACGGGCTCGGCTGGTCCCATCCCCACAAGGAGAACAGCAATTGGAAGCGCTGAGGACTGAGAGTTTCACAGCAAGCACAGCGAACCCGGGAAGGTCTGGCTCTGAGGGGAACGGGCATCCGCCAAAGGAAAACTAAGAAACAAAAAAACTTCATCACCCGGCGGAGAGAGATCCAAAATGGCCGCGTAGCAGCAGCTCGGGATTGTGGCTCGCGGTGAGGGCGCAGAGAGCAAGTGGACACTGCAAATGCAGACGAATATTTGATGCCCACGGACTGGGAGATTCCCGGCGAGGGAACCTTTTGGCGACTCTTTTGGCCGGCGCGGCGCTTCTCGGTGCGGAGTGTGCGGGACTGAGTGGTGCCCTTTTAGTCGGGCTCCGCTGGTCCCATCCCCACAAGGAGAAGAGCAATTGGAAGCGCTGAGGACGGATAGCAAGCACCGCTGAACCCCGGAAGGCCCAGCTCTGTGGGGAAGGAGCGGCGCCCGAAGGAAAACTAAGAAACAGAAAAAACTTCATCACCAACAAGCCGGACGTCCACTCAGAGACCCAATCTGAAAGTCGGCAATTACAAAGACGACAGGTGGATAAATCCACAAAAATGGGAAGAAACCAGTGCAAAAAGGCTGAGAACACCCGAAATCAGAATGCCTCTCCTCCTACTGGGGATCGCAGCTCCTCAT
>PVKP010034039.1:0-24545 GCA_004027715.1 Plecturocebus donacophilus | reverse complement strand
CATGCTGAGATTTAGACCTAGGTCGACTTCTTTGCAATAATCTTCTGTAATAACCTAAAATTGTACTTCTTATTTATCCTCCTGTTTGTTTTCTTTTGTCACGGAAAGTGCTCTAGGTGCCTGTGGTCCATAGAGTGGAGTGAGTCTCTAAGAAAATCTGATGGGACTCTGGGAGCTGAAGATTCAGGCAGAATATCCCCAGTTATTCTTTCTGCAACCTTTGCTGTTCCGCTGCTGGGTGCCATGATGGTATAAGCTGTTCCCTTCTTCAGCCTTTCCTGGCTCCTTCCATGAGCCCACTGATCTGCGGCAGCATTTTAACAGCATTGTTTCATCTATTTGTAGAGGTGTTAGCGTGAGACACAGAAAGAGCTGGAAGCTTTGAAGGAGACTGACACCACAATGCAGGAACCCTATAAGGATTCCAGGGAATCCAAGTGCACCAAGGGCTTGGCACTTAAGATATCATTCTCCCTCTCCTTTTTCTCACTCATCAATGAGATTTATAGACATTATCTCATTATATATATAACTTTAAGTTCTGGGATACATGTGCAGAATGTGCAGTTTTGTTACATAGGTATACACGTGCGATGGTGGTTTGCTGCACCCATCAACCTGTCATCTACATTAGGTATTTCTCCTAGTGCTATTCCTTCCCTAGCACCCCATCCCCTGACAGGCCCCAGTGTGTGATGTTCCCCTCCCTGTGTCTGTGTGTTCTCATTGTTCAACATCCACTTATGAGTGAGAAAATGCGGTGTTTAGTTTTCTGTTCTTGTGTTAGTTTGCTGAAAATGATGGTTTCCAGCTTCATCCATGTCCCTTCAAAGGACAGGAACTCATCCTTTTTTATGGCTGCATAGCATTCCATGGTGTATACGTGCCACATTTTCTTTATTCATTCTATCCTTGATGGGCATTTGGGTTGGTTCCAGGTCTTTGCTATTGTGAACAGTGCTGCAATAAACGTATGTGTGCTTGTGTCTTTATAGCAGAATGATTTATAATCCTTTGGATATTGGCACAATGGCTCCATGAGGTTGGTACTGTCATCCCCTGTCCTCTTTTCTCTAATAATGCATCTGAGCATCAGACTTTAGATCAATGATTTGAACCCAGTTCTGCTTGGCTTCAAAGCCTTGGTGCACAATCACTCCATTGGACCACTAGGTACCTGCAGGTCTCTGCTTTGGACTTCTGCGAGCTGCAAAACCCAGGTATTGTTAGAGCCCTATAAGTGATAGATTTTCATATATATGCATGTGGTTTTACCCACCAGTGCAATTAATGAGCCCTTGAGGTAAATGTATAGATGACATTTTCTTTACTCCTTAGGAACCATGTAGAAAGTCACCAGGACACCAAATTTCAATGTCTTTGCAAAGAACTAGGCCACAACCTCATTGGAGATTTCTTTTTCTGTTTTTTCTTATGGTCACATTCATGCTATGTTTTACAGTTTCAACAGCTACTTTGTGCGCATCATTTCACATGATTTCCCTTTTTGCTGATAAGACAGACAGGGAGACATGATTTTTACTTTTCAAGGGAGGAAACTGACACCCAAAGAGGCTGAATGACCTGCCTGGGTTTGCACAGCTACTTTTGAGAAATGCTACAAATGAGAACCAAATCTCCCAGGCAGTCTAGAACTCTCTTCCAGAACAAAGGGCAACTCCAAGTCTGAGTTGAGAAGGAAAACTTTGGTAAAAGGATGTATTTTCTTTTATTTACTCATGTCTCTCAAATTTCTCAAGGATTTCTCTTCATCTTCTCTTCCAAACACCTCATTTTATTTAAAGGAGCAGCATGTCTTACTGGCTGGGTTAGGAGCCTGGAGACCGAGAACCTGAAGACTGGGGCTATGATGGTGATAATTATGGTGATGCTGATGGTGGTGATGATGCCTACTTTGTTACCTTGCACAAAGCCCAGATTTCCTCCAGAGTTCAGTTTTTCATGAGGAAAATGAGGCCAGTAACCAAGAATCCTCATCAGGGTGCCTTGAGATTACACACCAATGTTGGGCGCTAGAGGCTGGGAGTGGCCTACAGAGGTTTAGGTTGAGACAAATGAAGGGAAGAACAAAAATGGAAGCACCCTGTTCTCTGTACCTATAGCCTCTTTATGTAATAATAGCTCACATTTACTGAGTGCTATATACATTTCAGTTTTAGATTCCAATTGTTCATTGCTGCTTTATAGGAAAGGAATTGACTTTTGTATATTAATTTTGTATTCTGACATTATGCTATAATTACTTATTAGTTCCAATAACTTTTCTGTTGATTCTTCAGAATTTTCTACATAGGCAATCATGTTATCTGTACATATAATACATATAAACAAAGTGCTTTATATTTGATCTTCATAAACAATGCTAAATTTTATAGATGAGGTCACTGAAATACAGAGAAGTTTATAGTTTATTCAAGTCTGTGCAGCTAAAAGGTGGCAGAACTACAAGTTGAATCTGGCAGTCTGTTTCCAAGCTCATGCTCTTAACCCACATGACATTGCTTTGCAAGATTCACATTTATCACCATCTCACAGGTATAAGGGGACATGATATCTAAGTTTAATGAATAGGCCCAGTTCTTCAGCCTTCCCTGGATCCATGCCTCTGCAATGTAACTTAGCAGGGCTCTACCCCTATAGGTAGTACGTGCTTCTCTACCCTTTGATTTGGGGCTCTGTCATGTGACTCACTCTGGCTAATAGAAAAAGACAGAAGTGATGGTGAAGGATAGTGTGCCAGCCCTGAGTCCAGGCCTCGAGAGCACCTGCATGTCGCTTTCTGCTCCTTTGTGCTGCTGCCATTGCTAGAAGAATAGCCTGCTGGTCCCCAAAGGTAGGAGGATGAGAGAGATCCTCCTTTGTGGCTGTAGAGCTGAGCTATATCCCAGCTAGGTTGCTTTCACCAGGACATTTTAGAGTCAGGTCTAGAGTGGATCCACTGCTCCTTTCCCCCTACTTCCACTGGCCGCAGATGGATGAGGGACCCTAACTGAGAGCAGCTAAACTCCAGCTGATCCCCAGACCAGTGACAAATAGATGTTGAAGTCTTGTGGTGTGTTCTTACTCAGCAAAAGCTAACTCATATTGATGATAACTATGAAAAAAGCAGAGTTTTTGAATCAAACATGCTTTTAAATCACACTTGTACCAGTTATTAACTATGCGACCCTGAACAAGTTACTCAAACTCTTTAAACTTCAACGTCCTCATCACAATGGGGATAATAACATCTACTCCTAGAGTAGATGACATTGTATTCATGGGATAAATGAAAACATTGAGTATGGTGTCTGGCACAGAATGTCTGCTTAATAACCATAAGTGTTGGCAGGGAGCGGTGGCTCACACCTGTAATCCCAGCACTTTGGGAGGCCGAGGTGGGCAGATCATGAGATCAGGAGTTCAAGACCAGCCTGACTGACATGGTGAAACTTCGTCTCTACTAAAAATACAAAAAACAAACAAACAAAAAAAAAATTAGCCAGGCGTGGTGGCATGCACCTGTAATCCCAGCTACTCAGGAGGCTCAAGCAGGAGAATTGCTTGAACCCTGGAGGTGGAGGTTGCAGTGAGCCGAGATCACACCACTGTACTCCAGCCTGGAGGACAGAGCAGACTCTGCCTCAAAAATAAAGTAAAATAAAATAAAATAGAAATAACCATGGGTGTCTTCACTTTCCCAATTGCTCTTATCATTGCATTTAGTGCTTATCACTAAGCACTTAATGTATATCCATGTTCACAGGCTGTGGGATGGGCTCTGTGCCCAATGAATAAGGTTAATGGCCACTATCAAGGTCACATGGAGCTTGGTGGCAGTGGCTCAGACAGGAACTGTGTCTGAAAAGTCTTGGCAAGAGGGGCTAGAAAAGGATCTGGTCAGGCAGATGCTGGGGCCAAAGCAGAGAGCACTCTAGGGCCATGGCAAGACTCAAGTTTTTCTGGACACCAGGGCATGAAGCTGCATTTTGCACAGAGACTTAGATGATTTGGGAGAAAAGGCAATCAGTGGAACTGGAGTATCAACTCTGTATCGCAATCTATTGACGCAGTAATGCCATGTGATAAATCAGCTTAAAACTGTGGCTGAAAACGAGAACCATGAATTACTAGCCATGAATCTGCTGGTCACCTGGGAGGTTCTTCTGCTTTCAGATGGGCTTGTGTAGCTTTTGTAGTCATCTATGGGCTTGGTAGGAAGTCTATGGATCTTGGAAGGGCTCTCTCTCTTGTTTAGTGGGCTGTAGGCTGTCTTCTCATCCTGGACCAGGCTAGTTTGGGTCTGATTCCAGGCTACGTGGGCATGTTTTCATGATGTAGCAGAGGTGTGAGAGGGAGAAAAAGTGGGAGGTGGGTGGGGAAGAGAGAGAGAGAGAAAGAGAGAGAACAGAAGTGGACAAATTCTCTTTAGGCCTTGGGTTCTATCACATTCTATTTGCCAAAGCAATGCACACAGCCAGCCCAGATTCAAAGAGGTAAGAAAAATGGACACCATCTTTAGGGGTGTCTGTGTGTGTGTGTGTGTGTGTGTGCACGTGTGCTGGGGACTTCAATACCCCATTGCAAAGGTCATACATACAGGAAGGCCTTTAATTGAGGGCATCACTATAATCAATCTACCATAACTCATACCTGGAATGGCCCAGTTGCTAGGTGTAGGGATCAAGATCGCAACAGAAGAGCAGCCAGAATCATTGATCTTGGGCCACCAACCTCTGGCCTAGGCTCATAAATTTCCCCCGATCAAGTCTAGGACTGGGATTGAGCTGGTAGAAGATAGACCTTCTGGGTTGACGGCATTGGGCAATGTGGGGGGTGGAGCCAGGCATATTCATGTCCAAGTAGAGCAGGAACCACAAGGAAATAAAGAGTCAGCAATGACATGTAGGCAGCCAGGGGACAGACCTTGTGTAATGAGAATTGTCTGGCGGCAAAACTGTGTGGTGGGATATGAAGTAGCATTATAAACACCCTTGCCCCACCCTGCCAATTAACTTGCAACAAAGTCTATGTGAGAAGTAGGTTTTCTTTTTGGGGGGGTTTTTCAAATTATACTTTATGAAAGTAATACATGAGAATCAAGGAAAATTGGTCTAAATCAGAAAAATCATAAAACAAAATACAACAAATCATTCAGTTTAATCAGCCAAAGACAATCACTGTTTTTTTTTTTTTTTTTGAGACAGAGTCTCACTCCGTCACCAGGTGCCAGGCTGGAGCGTAGTGGCGCGACCTCGGCTCACTGCAACCTCCACCTCCTGGGTTCAAGCAATTCTCTTGCCTCAGCCTCCCGAGTAGCTGGGACTACAGGCGCGCGCCACCACGCCCAGCTAATTTTTTTTGTATTTTTAGTAGAGACAGGGTTTCACCATGTTGGCCAGGATGGTCTCAATCTCTTGACCTCGTGATCTGCTCGCCTCAGCCTCCCAAAGTACTGAGATTACAGCCACCACGCCCGGCGACAGTCAGTGTTAACACCCTAATATATTTCTCTAACCATCTTTTTCTCCTGCATACATATGTGTTTATATATATTACAACCAGTATAAATGAGCATTTAAAAAGCCACCATCTTTAAGGGGATTTGCTTTTATATTCTATTTGTTTTTGCGACATTAAGAGAACATAATCTCAACTACTATAATTTCAAGTATCCACATACATCTGTCTAGAACAAGAAAGGTTTTGCTTTCTATTTTTAAAGGTAAAAATAACAGAATGACTTAAACCAAATTCTTCCAGAGTAGGAGATACACACAATTTAGTCATAACATCCACAGAATAAACACCAAACAGTGGATTTCATTATTGATCCCTGGTTCCCCACACTAAGGAATTGGTGTGAGCTCTTGACCAGTGTGTTTGGCAGACCCATCCAAGTTTAGGTCTGGTTGGCCTCTGTGTCTTTGAGAATATGTTATGCAGACTCTCCTGGGAGTTCCACATTGCTCAGTATTGGAAGATCCGGCTCCTGTTTTCAGACCTTCTAACTGGCATGAGTTCATTGACAGTCATCACTTAGGCACTTGCTCCAAGTTTGCTTTAAGAGTTAAATCTTTATCAGCTGGTTTCCATGGACAATATCGCTTCCTTCACTGTGTCTCCATTGTGCTGTCCCTCTGTGTTCCCTGTTGCTGAGAATGTTTGTGTGTTTGCGTTGCTAGGTTTATGTTTCTCCCTCTTTCTCAGTCTCTGTCTCTTTTCATGCCCTGGGCAAGCTTGTATTCTCTGTGTGGGGTCCGGGTGGGAGAAGGGGGAGACAAGTGGTATCAGTAGAATGTTCATGAGCCCATCCAAGTGCAGGAGCCACTTTCAGTTTGGGTTTCAACAGCACACTAACCCAGTCCTTTTAAAGAGTCCTAGTGCTTTCTGCATATCCCCAATAAACAAACACCTCCCAAGATGCAGTAACGAAGCATGTGACATTCCTCCTACTCATTTCTCAGCCTTTGTCATAAGATGACAGAGGCATACTTTTCTTGTATAGCTGTGTTCATATTGCCCGTAAGTCTTGAAATCCTATTTCATATAACATCATTTTAGCAGTATTTCTCTGAGCTCTTACATATTCTAAGAAAATGCCCTTTGTGATGATTACATAATATTCCACTACACAGACCATTTAAAAATATGTATTCCCGTATAACTGAACATTTATCTTGTTCTTCATATTACTAGTATATATAGTGAACACTTACACATACAGCTTTTATCTTTCTTTCCGAATTTAGGATCATTTCCTTGGGATAGACTTCCAGAAACAGGATTATTCAGAACAATAAATGTATGGCCATTTAAAAAAGACTTCTGAAACTGTCCTCTAAATTACTCTTCCAAAGGGTGTACCAATTGAACCTCCCACTGGCGATGGATCAGAGTGCCGGTTCACTGCCAAGAGGTAGCATTGTCAGTAGTTACTTTGAACAATGGAAGAGAGCAAGCCCAGGGAGCTTCAAAGGTGTTTCAGATAAAAGGCATGATTTGAAAAGGGAGATAGTTGGCAGACCTGGTAGCTGGGGAGGTTTAGCTGGGGAAGCATAATGCCAACAAGCCAGGGGATGAATTTTGTGGATTTTGCAGGATTTCAGGTGTTCTATTCTTCCAGGTTCAATGTGGTTCCTGGGAACTCCTTGGCCATCAATGACCAGCTCAATTGCCCCCTCCTCTGTAAAGCCTTCTTTGAGTCCAGAGTGGACTTGAGGGAGGAATTCTTTTGCTCTCGCTTATACTCTGTTACTCATATCATAGTACTTACCACACAGTACCACATCTGTGCTTGACTTCCCAGTAGCCCAGGAGCCTACTTTAGGCGGGGACCGAAGGGCACTAATTTCTTTGTCTTTTACAAATTTCACTGTAGTGCCTTGCTCATGGTAGAAGTTCCTAGAGATTTTTTTGTTGTGTTTTGTTTTGTTTGTTTGTTTTTTGAGACAGAGTCTCATTCTGTTGCCAGGTGCCAGGCTGGAGTGCAGTGGTGCAATCTTGGCTCACTGTAACCTCTACCTTCTGGGTTCAAGCAATTCTCCTGCCTCAGCCTCCCGAGTAGCTGGGACTACAGGCATACACCACCAGGCCCAGCTAATTTTTGTATTTTTAGTAGAGATGGGGTTTCCTAGAGATTTGTTGATAGGATGAATGAACTAAATGGGCTCTCTGTCAACTTGACATGCTCCATCCAAGTAGCTGCCCTTACCTTCCTCTGACATGCAGATTTCCCATCTCCAAGGCAGTGACTTTGAAATCCAGTTGAACATTGCTGCTGATGTCTTGCTTGACTTCTGGTCTCTGTGTCCTCTCTCTCCTTACATTTACCTCAAACTTACTCAAGTTCCTGACCCCATCCTCATTGATACCCTATTCTGTTGACCTCTTCCCTTTCTCTATAGCTCTGTTCCTATGCCCTGTACCACCCTGGCTTTACCCTATGTAATGGAGCAGATACTCAATTACGGAGGGTGAAGACTACACCACAGGCTCTCGGGGCACATTGTGATTGATTAAGTTGCTCACGCAACAAATATTTGCTGAGCACTTACTATGTGCTGGGTATTGTTCTAGGCACTGTATTGATCTAAGGAAGTAGTAGTTAGCAAGACAGATAAAATCCCTGCTTCCCTAGAGCTCACCTTCTACTTATGGACACAGTGAAAAAGTAAACAAACAAACAAGAGCATTCCCATTAGTTTTCAGTGCTGTGAAGAGGGCGGGGTGAGATAAAGTTGAATGGGATGCTTTTCCAGCATGGGTGGTTAGGGAAGGTCTTCCATTTGAGCCGAGGCTTGAATGACAAAAAGGAACCATCTGGGGGAAAAGACTGGAAATCGGAAAGTTCTAAGCAGATGTACTAGCCAGTGCAAAAGGCCACAGAGTGCTCACATGTTTAGGAAATGCAAAAAAGAATGATGCAGCTAAATTATGGTACAAAAGAGGAAACATATTGAAGGATGAGGTTAGCAGAGCCAAGATGATTAAGACCCTCATGGGTTAAAGGAAGAAGCTTCGATTTTATTCCAAGGATGACAGAAAGCCAGTGTAGAGTTTTAAGAAGAGGGATTAGATTTACACTAAAAAATACATCCATCTGGTTGCTGTTCAGAGAGTGGGTTGCGGAGAGAAGGAGGAAGTTCTGGGGATACCAGTGAGCAGGGTCTGACCAGTTACCCAGCCAAGAGGTGATGGTGGCCTGGCCAAGGTGGCGGTAGCAGAGATGGAGAGAAGTAGCTAGGTGTAGGTCAGGTTTTGGCAGTGGAAATTCTGGGGATGAGGGCAAAAGAGAACTGTAGGGTGGTTCCGAAGTATTTGACCTACATGACTGGTTGAATGGTGGTTCCTTGGAAAACACTAGGGAAGGACCAAGATTTTTTTTTCCCCAGCAGAATGTTGGGAAGAAGCCAAGAACCAATAATTATTCCTTGGGAGAGTCTGGCCCTCTGACTTGCTTTTTCCAGTCTGGTCCAGAGATTTGGGTCTCATGTTTGAATCCCAGCCAATAAGGACTTGGGGGTACATCCCCAGGTACATATTCTGCTGGTGTACTCTGTCCTTCCTGACCCCATTCTCATTGGCACCCTGTTCTGTTGACCTTTTCCCTTTCTCTAGAGTTTTGTTCCCATGCCGTGTACCACCCTGGCTCCCAGTATCTGCTCCACTATAGAGAGTAAAGTCTACAGCATCACCCTGCAGGTATAAGCCATGGCTGACCAGGTCTTTAGCTAGAAATAGTGGCTAATACCTATATGATATTTATTAGATACCAGGCTCAATCAGTCAGCACAACAGTCCTATTCAGTTGCTATTATTAATGTCCCCATTGTACAGATGAGGAAATTGAGGCACAGTGTGTTTCTGTAACTTGCCTGTGATCCTACAGATGCCAGGTATCAGAGTTGGGAGATAAACCCAAGGTATAAGGGTGTAGAGCCTGTGTGCTGAACTGCTAAGCCCTGCAAAATCATAAGTAGTATGGCATCAGTCTCTCCCCTGGTGCCCTGGCTAGCCCAATGTGCTGAGGGCTCACCAGTATTGCAACTGTTGATTCTAGGTCACTGTATTTACTCTGCCTTCTCCAACGCTATTGCATCAGAGAATGAAAGGAAGGTTGAATTCAAGGTATAGAGGTGTCAAGACAAAATCAGATCATGGATTAACCATCTTTACTTCCATCCCTAGTTAGGCACTTATTCATTGAAAACATATTAGCTGAATGCCATCCCATGCCCGCCATGTGTGACAGTAATGGACAAGACATTGTGTCTTCTGCTTTCATGGAATATATGTTCTCCTTCCCAGTGTTTTACCTTCTACAGCAAAATTAAGTACTCTCATCCTTTTCTGTCTCTCTACCTCAACCCTGGCTCTGGAAGTCCTTGTTCATGACTTGTACTCAATTCTGTAGTGCTAATTACCCTTCCTGGCTGTGCACACTCTGTTCTACTCTTAGCCTCTGTTGTAGGGATATTTTCTTGTCTCTTCCCTTCTACCCAAAGTCATGCATATACCTAATCTCAGCTACCCTTTACCCATTTTCCAGGCATGGGGCTACTTCCAGGTTTCTGTAATGACAAACATCTTCTGAAATTAAGCAGAGAAGCAGACAAAGGTAGCTGGGGCACTTTCTAAAATTATGAACCTGTGAAAGCCAGGGACTCTGTAACCCAGTGAGCAGGCCACCGTAAATGGATGAACATATCAAGATGAAGGGACAATTAGGATAGGAGAACCAAGGAAAACTAATATTAGCATGTAAAATGCCTGCTACAAGCTCCTATACAATTGTTAGAAGTGGGTTGAATATTGGTTTTTGAGCTCCCTGGCAGCCAAAACAAAAAAGAAAAACATAACTAGTTTGTGTGATAGTCATGGCTCATGGTTGGCAAACAAAATAATTTGTCAGTAGAAGACTAGATTTTTCTTGTACAGAGAGCAGGAAAAAAATGCCTCCCTTGTGTACTCATCAAGAGACCCCTGTCTATATAGTTGGAAATATCCCAAACAAAACTTGTTGTATTAAAATGTGCTTGCTTTGCTAAGTCATTTTGTATTCATGGAAGTAGCCTTGGGAATGGCTATCGCTTCAAGGTCAGACGCCACTTTTCTGTTGCCCTCTGGTCTCCCATAGCAGCTGGTAGAGCAATCTTCTGTGCACAGTAGGTTCCCCATCAGTGCTATTACCTGATTTACTCTTAATTAGGTGTCTGCAGAATCCCGGAGCCCTGTGTCTCATACTCCATTGTATCTAAGAAACATACTATGACTTTAAAAATTGCTGATAGGTAACTGAGAGGCAAAATAATTAGTGAGGAAAATCGAAACAATTCCTCCTAAATTTATGGGCATTCTTACAGAGATATCTTCTAGGGAGTAAGAATTACCATAAATCCACAGGGAGAACAATAGCACTAAAAGCAAAGAAGCCAAGAGTCAGCAAAAATCTTTGGCAGTGCACACACTTTGTTTCCTGGAAGGCAAAAGGAACTGCCATCAAGTTGGTTTCATAGTCAGTTACTTGCCCCCTCCCCTTCAACCCCTTCCTGTATCCCATCCTGCTACT
Source organism: Plecturocebus donacophilus (assembly GCA_004027715.1). Lineage (NCBI taxonomy): Eukaryota > Metazoa > Chordata > Mammalia > Primates > Pitheciidae > Plecturocebus > Plecturocebus donacophilus. The sequence continues at coordinate 13,474 of PVKP010034039.1, read as the reverse complement.
TGTGGAATGGGAGGTGGGCTATCCCTGGGGCTGTCCAAAGAATGACAATATCCCCATTGTTTACTTCCAACTGCTTGCAAAGAGAGCATGCTTGGAAAGGAGGTGCTTTCTTTGCAACGATTACAGCACTGCACAAACAAGCCAGACTCAGGTTGACTGCAGGGGGAACTCTTGTCTCCCACTGTATACAGAAGAGCATGCATCAGTGTAATACCCGGGAATCTCTCTCTCACACCTCCATCATTCCTTCTTTCGGGGAGCAGAGACTTACTTGATTGGTTAGTTTGGAAGAAGAAACTAGGCATCCCTGGCATGGCCCCTTCCTGTCTTCTCTTTATTCCTTCCTGCCTGCAGAAAGCACAACCGTACTCCTCAATGCTGTAGAAGTAGAGTTGTTTACAGTTCTTTTTCCTGGGGCAGGCTCCTTGGGGAAGCCAGCAGGTTTTCAGCAATCTGTGTGACCCAGTAGAGAAGTCTGCCCAGTTCTAATGTGCAATACTAGGAAACCCATTACTGCTACTCACTTAAGTCTTGTTCTCAAACAACTGTTACCTGTGGGGAAGGGAACCTTTAAAATCCCAACTGCCTGAATCTTTTGTTTATTTCTAAGTTGGTCTTGCACTAGGGCTGGAAAAAGGTGTCCCGTATTGACACCTCTAAAACTCCAACACTGAGCATGAGCAGGTAGCTACACAGATGTGACTTAAGAAAACAGGCTGTGGGCCACAGCTCACACAACGGAATAGCCCACAGGAGGACTGAGGATGGCTGGTGGGTCTTCTCAAAGTGTCACACGTTGTAAGGGAGAGACCACCCACAAATTGAGAAGAAGGAAACAGGTGGTTAGTATTGGTAGAAGCCTTAGTCTCTAGGTGAAAATTTAGAAGCAAGCAGGACTAGAGACAGGGTGATAACCTGTATATTAGACAAGTATGTTTTTGTCTGTTGAACCTATATTTTTTCTTCTCCTGGTAACCACACCTAATTTCCTTTGGGAAGTGACTAGTCTTTTAGAGAATGTGGGGCTCCTCCTACCATTCTCCAGGGGAGGGTATCTAGCCAACGAATTGCAATTCTGGAACATTTATGGAACTATTGGGAAAGAGAAGTTATTTGCTGTGGCATCAGTAGTCTGGGAAGATGCAAGATTGAGGTCACCAATGACCATCTGGCCACCAAGAGGGAGCACAGCTGAGGACGCATCAATATGAAACCAACACAGAGGAAAGCAGAGTCAGAAGTGGGTACAATACCTGTAACCAGATATGCCAGGAACCGTCTACTGGACCTCTTAATTGAGAGATACGTTCCCTTTTGCTTAACCCACTTGCTGTGGTCTGAATGTTTGTCTCCACCCAAAATTCATTTGTTGACATTTAAATCCCCAAGGAGACTGTATTAGTCTCTTTCTATCCATATTGCTGTGAAGAACGACCTGAGACTGGGTAATTTAAGGGAAAGAGGTTTAATTGACTCACAGTTCAGCATGGCTGGGTAGGCCTTAGGAAACTGACAATCATGGTGGAAGGCGAAGGGGAAGCAAGGCACCTTCTTCACAAGGTGGCAGGAAAAAGAAGTGCCAAGTGAAGGGAAGTCTCTTATAAAACCATCAGATCACGTGAGAACTTACTATCATGAGAACAACGTGGAGGAAACTTTCTCCATGATTCAATTACCTCTGCCTGGTCTCTCCGTTGACATGTGGAGATTATGGGGATTATGGGGATTACAATTCAAGGTGAGATTTGGGTGGGGACACAAAGCCTTACTATATCAGTGATGGCATTAAAAGGTGAAGCCTTTAGAAAGTGATTAGGTCATGAGGCTAGAGCCCTCATCAATGGAATTAGTGCCCTTAAAAGAGACGCTGGAGAGCTGACCAGTCTCTTCTACCATGTGGGGACACAATGAGGAAGCACCATCTATGAACTAGGAAGAAGGTCCTCGCCAGACACCGACTATTCTGCTGCCTTTATCTTGGATATTCCAGAACTGTAAAAAATAAATTTCTGTGTTCTATAAACCACCCAGTCTATGGTATTTTGTTATAACAGCCTGAATGGACTAAGACACCATTTAAATCATTTTTTTCCACTGAAAACTAAATTAAAATGAATGAAGAAATTAAATAAGAACTATGCTTGTCTAGAAGGAGATAGAATATATACATCTATTCTTTCTTTCAATCACACAATTATTCACTGAGCAGTTGCCGTGAGCCAGGCTCTATACTGGACCCTGGCAGTACAGAGATGAATAAAGCACAATTCTTGCCCTTAGAAGCTCACAGACTAGCTAGAGAGACAGACAGCTGAGCAAGGAACCATAGAGTGATATGGTATGTGAGATAAGAGAGGCACTTGGGTCAGATGGCATAGTGGCCCAAAAGAGGCAGCCGTTCCTGGGAGGGATCAGTGAATTGAGACTTGCAAATGAGCAGGATTTAGGAAAGCAGAGAAGAATAAAGTGTCATCTATGATGATACAGAGAAGGAAGAGGTCAGGGTGAGGTAGGAGGCTAGAATGTAATAATGAAGATGATGAGGATAATAAGTCTTTTATCTAGTTAACATTTATCAAGTCTTTATCATACACTGTCGTCTGGTCCAAATTCTTTGTATATACAATATCATTTGATCCTCATGGTGTTTCCATGAGGCAGATACCTGTGTTACTGGTAAGAAGGGGTTAGGGAAGTTGACAGAAGCCACACAGCAGGTCAGGGCTGCTGAGATAAGACAAAAACATATAGAGTGATGATAAATGAAATTCTTGAGAATTTTCGTTGGCTTTGGATTGTGAGTGGTTTTAAATATAATACAAAGGACTCAATTAGAGAACAGGAAGTGCACTGTGATTTACTGAGCGCCTACTGTATCCCAGGTATATACTTGATCTTATCAAATTTTTACAGCTTTCCTATTTGATAAGCACTATTAGTCACATTCTTACTAACAAAACTCAGACATATTTTTATTTTCCTAAATCACCCTACTAGTAAGTGGCAAAAAGAAAAAAAGGCTGGCCTCTGAACACATTTTTGAACAGCAATTTTATTGCCCATTTCCTCTTTCTGACAAATATTTTTCATCCTTTTCCCTCTTCTGATCAACTAATGAAAGCTATCATTTCTCTCTGCAGAAACATACATGGAACTATATACAAACAAACTTTTGCTTGTAATTTATTTTGTTGCATGGGAATTTCGTTTTCTACATATGGACAGACTATACAAAGAAGTCTTACAAAAAATTATTTATCTCATTTCCCACCCCCCCCAAAATATTAATGCTGTCTTCCTTTAAAAAAAAGCAAGAAATCCAAATTTTGCAAATGAATGAAAAATGTAAATTGAAATTCTGCTGAAATGTAACATTTCAGTGTGGAGCCTGCTGTTGTTTGACTTAAAAAAGAAATAGAAATGTGGGAGCTGTTTGCATGACAGCATCATTTTAGCAATATAATCATTTCAACATTGTTTTTTTGGCAACAAGTCCCCAAAACTGTGACTCAGAAAGGTAAGTAACAAACCCTATTTATTGTTCCCAGAACTCACTTTGCCACACAAGGTCAGATGTGTGTCGAGGAGGCCCAGAATCCTCTAAGACTCTTTGAGTTTAATTCATTTTGTGTAATCTCCTTTGTCCTGAGTTAATGAGGTTGGCTCCACATTCTTGATGCCATCTGTGTCAGCAAGGCAATGATTATGAATCCAGTTCAATCATAAGGCTGTCTACACACTAGTAAACCTTAGAAGAATTCTGCTATATTTTCTGCTGTCTACAGATTTCTGCTTATGGAGAAACAGACAAGGTTTTGTCACTGTGTACAACAGTCTACAAAAACATTTTTTTCTTGACTGGGAAACAGGATAATTTTCCACCTCCTAGTTCTTCCAGAACAGTGAAAGTGGCTGAAATGCTTGGAACTTTTTGGCAGTGCCCATAATGGTGAATGCTGGGCTTAAATTCAAACTGCTACTTTATCCAACTTGCCAAAAATGTCCACCAAGAATTTCTCCCAGTCAGATTATTCTGAGAAAGAGCAAAGTAGTAATAATAGTAACAATAATAACAACTCTCTGCCAGGAGTTCCATCAAGTGCTTTAAGACTCATCCTCTACAACCTGGTAAGCCTCTCAAGATACGAGCTTTTGAGTTCTACTCCGGTTTTCTTGATAAGTATTAAAAGAGTGGCTAAAGAAAAGGACAACAGGAGGTTCTCAGAAGTTGATCAGCTGGATCTGACACTTGAGCATGCTGATATAGAAGGCATCCAAAAGAGAGCCTGAATAGTCAAGACAATCCTAAGTAAAAAGAGCAAAGCTGGAGGCATCACATTATCTGACCTCAAACTATAGTACAAGGTTACAGTAATCAAAACAGCATGGTACTGGTACCAAAACAGAGATACAGACCAATGGAACAGAAAAGAGGCCTCGGAAGTAACGCCACACATCTGCAACCATCTGATCTCTGATAAACCTGACAAAAACAAGAAATGGGGAAAAGATTCCTTGTTTAATCTTTTAAACAATTGTTGGGAAAACTGGCTAGCCACGTACAAAAAGCTGAAACTGAACACCTTCCTGACACCTTACACTAAAATTAACTCCAGATGGATTAAAGATTTAAACATAAGACCTAACACCATAAAAGCCCTAGAAGAAAACCTAGGCAATACCATTCAGGACATAGGCGTAGGCAAGGACTTCATGACTAAAACACCAAAAGCAATGGCAACAAAAGCCAAAATAGACAAATGAGATCTAATTAAACTTAAGAGTTTCTGCATAGCAAAAGGAACAATCATTAGAGTGAATTGGCAACCAACAGAAGGGAAAAATTTTTGCAATCTACCCATCTGACAAAAGGTTGATATCCAGAATCTACAAAGAACTAAAGCAGATTTACAAGAAACAAACAAACAAAGCCATTCAAAAGTGGGTGAAGGATATGAACAGACACTTTTCAAAGGAGGACATTTATGAGGTCAACAAACATATGAAAAAATGCTTAACATCCCTGGTCATTAGAGAAATGCAAATCAAAACCACATTGAAATACCATCTCACACCAGTTAGAATGGTGATCATTTAAAAATCTGGAGACAACAAATGCTGGAGAGGATGTGGTGAAATAAGAACGTTTTTACACTGTTGGTGGGAGTGTATACTGGTTCAACTATTGTGGAAGACAGTGTGATGATTCCTCAAGGATCTAGAAATAGAAATTCCATTTGACCCAGCTATCCCATTACTGGGTATATAACCAAAGGATCATAACTCGTTCTGTTATAAAGACATGCACACGTATGTGTGTTCATTGCGGCATGGTTTACAATAGCAAAGACCTGGAACCAACGCAAATGCCCATCAATGATAGACTGGATAAAGAAAATGTGGCACATCTACACCATGGAAGACTATGCAGCCATAAAAAAGGATGAGTTCATTTCCTTCATAGGGATATGGATGAATCTGGAAACCATCATTCTCAGCAAACTGACACAAGAACAGAAAAGCAGACACCGCATGTTCTCACTCATAGGTGGGTGTTGAACAATGAGAACACATGGGCACAGGGAAGAGAACATCACACACTGGGGTCTGTTGGGAGGTGGGGGACTAGGGAAGGGACAGCAGTGGATGGGGAGGTTGGGGAGGGATAACACTGGGAGAAATGCCTGATGTAGGTGATGGGGTATGGAGGCAGCAAACCACCATGGCATGTGTGTACCTATGCAACAATCCTGCAAGATCTGCACATATACATACCCCAGAAATTAAAGTACAATTATAAAAAAAGATAGCAACCAGGGGCAATGTCATCTGATCATTTTTTCTTCAGTGTATCACTTCTCTTACCATTTAGTGCTTCAGAAACAGTCATTAATTTGGCTCATGATTTTGTGTGTTGGCGGTTTGGGCTGGTCTCAGCTGGTGGTTCTTCTGGTCTGAGCTGGGCTCAGTTGATCTCAACTGGGCTTGTGCATGCATCTGCATTCCTGCTGGTGGTTTGGCAAGGGGCTGCAGGTTTGTGGTAGCCTGGTCTTGATTGTCGGCATGTCTGAGCCCACTCCCCAAGTTGGTTTCTTATACTCCAGGTGGTCAGCCTGGACTTGTTCACATGGTGGTTGGCTTCCATGAATAGCCAGAGAGCAAGCCTGTGAGAACAAGGCCAGATGCTTTTCAAGTATTTGTTTTTGTCCCTTTGCCCCTGTCCCACTGATCAAAGCAAGGTACTATTCAGCCCACATTCAAGGCATGTACCCAAACTCCAACTATTGATGAGAAAAACTATCTTGTAAGACTGTTGGTAGGAGAAGGAGATTAATCTATGGCCATTTTTCTAATTTACCATATTTGCAAAGCACAAAAGCTCTTTTAAGAGTTAAAGTGCCAATATATTATACCTTTCTCCCACTTTTGAGTTTAGAGCCAACTGAGAGAAGTACATGGGGGTCAAATGAGGCAGATCAAATACCAACTAACTGGTGAAGTTAGAATGGGGACCTGTCTTGCATTTGTGGTCTGAACAGACTTTCTATAATCCTCTCTCTCCTAGAATGAAAGTAACCATCTGGAGTTGAAGCTGTCCCCCTGCAGGAGCTTAAAATGTGTGTATGTTTTGAGTAGGCAGATGCCAGAGAGAAAAAACCACAAGGAAGAGGGCTAGGTAGAGACTCTTTTCCTCTGCTCTGTAGGAAAAAATTGTATCAGTGAATGCCAGACACTTCCTTTTCTGTCATGGGAATAAAGAAAAAAGTGGAAAGAGGTATTTGTTATTTTTTTTAGTAAAAAATACAAAAATTGGCTGGGCATGGTGGCGGGTGCCTGTAATCCCAGCTACTTGGGAGGCTGAGGCAGGAGAATTGCTTGAACCTGGGAGGCAGAGGTTGCAGTGATCTGAGATCACGCCATTGCACTCTAGCCTGGGCAACAGAGCAAGACTTGGTCTCAAAAATCAAACACACACACACACACACACACACACACACACACACACACACACACACCCTCAGGTTTGTAAAGATGTTAATTTGGTTTATTTTTATTTAAAAGAGTGTCTTAGCTCTCATGCCTCCAATTCCATGATGGCAGAAAACCTTACAAAACCAAATAGGCTCAGCCAAGTCTAGTTTAATACTTAGTCTGTTTGGGACAAATACACAATTAACTCAAGATGTTTACCTTTCCTTTTTCCTTGGTTTCTCCTCAAGGGATAGGAATCAGATGGGCACAGGGCATCTGGTCCATGATCATCCTTTGTTCATGCTGACTCCTGATGAAATATCTGAAGAAGGTAGGTTTCTGTCACCATGTGTTCACATTTGCCTCTGTGGTCTGTGGTCTTATCTGACCTCCCACTGACAGGCCATGCTCTCTGTTTCTTCCTCATCCTGGCTCAGGCCCCTCTGGGCCAGTTATAATCTTTCAGCTCTTCTGCTCTCTCCTTGATCGCTTTGCAAGTCTCAGTGTCTTTTCTCCCCAGTTCCCCACTGGGGTGCATGAGACATCACTCTATGAGGCCAGTCTCAGGCCCATCCACCAAGACCCCTTCCTCTGCCATTGTTAACGCTACCATTCTTGTGCCTTGCTGGGAACAACCTCTCTGCAAGGCTTGCAGACTCTCCAAGGGACACTAGAGGGGAAGATACAGATATTTTATGCTCTGAGCTCTCCCCAGACCATTTGGTATTTCTGTGAATCCTCTCTTCTTTCCAGATTTCACTGGAAAGGGTTAAGAGTGTGGTCCTTTCCTTTGGAATTTACTTCAATAACCAACTCTCTTACTTCCTTCTTCCAAATGTATGGTAAACTATCTCCTCTTCTTAGCCCATGTAATGTATGTGATCTTCTCTTAGGCTTCTTTGTCATTTATTTAATGGCTCTGCCTTCTTTTGTCAGGGAACAGCTCTTGCTTGTTCTCTCAAGGCTTCTAAGATGGCTATCACTATTATGGCTGTAAAACTGGCATTCTAAAACCCAGTTGAGTTTTGCTTTAGGCTGTATCATCCTTTTTCACGGAGGGTAGGGCACACAGAAAGTTTTTGCTGCTGGTTCTCATGGTGCAGGGGTGAAGGGCAGGATTGGGAAGTACAGGGCAGGAGCGTTTCAGTTAATGTCATAGAATTTAATTCTGCCATAGAACCTTCTGCATCTTCCAGATAAGGCTTCTGTGGTGGGCCAAATACAAGTTTTAATTTTAAATTCTTAATTTTAAATTAAATTCTTAATTTTCTAATTAAGAATCATTCCCACCAAACATTCAGCTAGAGGCGGCAGTAGCAGGTTGATGTAGTTACCTCTGGGGCAGAGGAGGGGGGTGGTAGGCTGTTATCTGGGAAATAGATTACCACAGGAGATAGAAGAGCTGATGTCAGCTCCAGGGAATGGGATTGGTGCCTCTACCATTGGGTTGAAGAGAACAGACAACAGTTCGCAGCTTCGCAGCAGCCTAGGGCACCCACGTTAGCTTCATCAGCCATTCCATGTTACCTACAGCACAGAGATATCATCCATCTGTTCACCAGCAAAGTTCTCTCCCAATAATGAAACACAGGAACCCACTGCTCCAAGATTAAAGAGAGTGGTGAGCGAGATGCTGTAGCTTTGGGGTGCAGTGCTGTGCTCCGAGGTCGGTGAAAAAAGATTTGCATCTTAGTTTCCCCTTTCCCAGCTGTATGGCCTTGGGCAACCTACTTAATCTTTTCCAGCTCGGTTTTTAAAAAATCTAAAACACAGGAAGAATGATAGAATATCTAATGTGTGGTGCGTGTGTTTGTTAAAAGAATTAAGTGAACTAAGATATGTATTGTCCTTGGCAGAATGCCTGGTACTTAATAAGCACTCAATGAAGGTTAGCCATTATTCTTGCTGTGTTGTTTTTAAATTTTTATTGTTGTTGCCATTGTTATTCAGGAGAGCACTGTAGACTTTGCTTTGAGCCCATGTTCATTCTTTTTCCAGTGACTCACACTGTCCAGTGTTAGATTAAGAATGGACAAAGGTCAGGTGACAATTCAGCTAGGTTGGCTCTCAGCTTTCTGGGCAAGATCACAGTCATTCAAAAGGACAGCCATGTTGGAGCTCTGCCACGTTTGGTGATGAAAGTGTGGGCAAGGTGAGCTTTGTTGACATTTTCAAGGTCAAGCTAAGACCGATGTAGACTGGCCATGTTGGAGTCATAATTGCAGTTAAGTTTTCTCCTTTCTTATCACTTTGAGATTCTATTCTAGATACTGTGAAATGATGGCCATGATTATAGCACTTGTTAAAAGGAAGACAGTACCTTGATAATATAATTTGACATAAAAATGTTTTCCCAGATAGGCAATTTACAACATAGCATGAAGGAAATTTATGAAATAAAAATTTATGTCTTTTTTTTTTTTTTAGAGAACTTGGGACCATCATGTAATAATCCCAGGGCACCACAGGTTAGGTATTAAGAATTTCTTTCGCTGACTTCTTTGAGCACCAATTTGGTGCCACCATCATCTACCCCATAGGGCACCCAGCCCAGTGCTATACACATATGTAGATGTATAATAAATGTATAATAGGTGTGTGGTATACGCCCACTAAATTGAATTGAAAAGTCTTCAGGACTCAAAATTATCCAATTGTAATAGGTAATGAGAAGCAATGAAACAGATGGATCCAGGGCTTCCTCTCCAATCAGATTACATGGTAACTGTCTTGGATATGCCAGACTGAAGGTTTATTACTGAATTATCAGTCTGTGCTGAGCTCTGCCCGAGGTAAGATGAGAGAGCTCAGGAAATAAAGCCAAAGATGGGAAACTGGGAAGATGGCCAGGTGCTGCATCGAGGTAGAGGGGTGAGGCTGGAGTTAGGGCCTTGGAGGAAGCAGAAGAAAGACGGTGGCATATGGGGCAGCATTGCGGAAACAGAGCTGATCAGGCTGGATATGATAATTTGGATAATGTTCTGAGAAAGTATTACTTGCCCTCTGAACGAAGGCAACTGGGAGAAACAAGTGTTGTTGGAAGGAAAATGGAGCCCCCCCCTTCTTATTTCTTGATGAACAGAGTATTTTGACAATCTAATGATAATAAAATCCCTTCATGGGTGAGATGCTGGCTTCTTCAACTAGGAAGACATGCTCTACTAACCCAGAGCAGCTACTCAGGATCTCCTTGGGCTGCATTTGGCACAAAGGCTCATGAAAAGGGCTGGGAATGGCCCACAGTTGGCTGCTGACCTTAGTTGAATGGAGGCAGAGGGTGTATCTGTATGATCTGCTGTCCTGTGCCCTTTGGGCCTAGGATCTGGCAGGCAAGGTCAGAAAAACATGTGTTGCTAAGAAAATCCACCCAGCGTGCAATTTTTATTACACCCAAATATAGTTCATGTTGGGGGTGTGCTTGGGGAAGCATAACTCATTGTGTGGGTGAATCCATGGGCAGGAGCTGTCAGCCTTGGGTGTTTCTTTACCCTGTCTGGCAGCAGCCCCTACAAAGCAAAAGATGAGTCCTTCCCATTAGCCTCCCCTTCTTCCACCCATCTCATTACCCTCTGCTCATTCCCTGGATTCTGAATCAAGTTCAGGCTCCCTGCACAACAGGGCTTCCAGCTGGTTTGACTTTATTCTGTGATTCACTGTCTAGCAGAAGGAGTTTCTCTGATAAGCCTGTTGAGGCTGAAAACTTAACCCTCCAAAATCTCCTTCATAAAAAGCAAATGCGGGAGGGAGTTCCCCCTGTCCTTGCCTGGCAGATAGATGCAAAATGTTCCCAGCAGCCAGGTCAGATGTCCTGTGTGCAGCAGTGCCGTGAGTGACCCCGGCGCCTCAGAGCACAGCTCTAGGGCTGTGGGTATTAGGAGACAGTCTACAAATTCAACCTCAGAGAGTCTCCACTAGTGTTGACCATCATGGGCCCATCTCTGTGGCTGCTTAGGAGCCAGATGGGGCTATTTAGAAAGATCTGGGCAGCTATGTGATATCAGGCAACTTACCTGCCCTTTCTGACCCTGGATTTTGTCATCTGTAAAATGGAGACCCTACTGCGCACATCCAACAGTGACTTGGATTCCAGATCGGATGCAGGTTACCCAATCGAAGACATTCTTGCTCATAACAGTACCTAGTGCATGCTTTTGCTATTGTTTTCCTTTATTTTTAAATTGTCACCCACCTGCCCATCTCTTGTCATAAACTCCTTAGCTATGTTTTAATGGAGAGAGAGTTGGCCAAGATCCCCAGCCCCTGAAAAGTTTCTTGAAAATCCATGATCCCCCCCAATAGGGAAAAGGATAGTTCAGGCAGTGGCTGCCCTTGGTTTCTCACTGGGTGTTTGTTGACCTCAGATTTCTGTGAAATTTCCCACTGTGGTGAGCTGGGCTGGGCCAATAGTGAATGTTGAGACTGCAAGAGCTACTTTTGTCTGGGCTAAAGCAGAGGGCAACTATTCTGGGGGCTTGAATTTGCCACTTTCCTCTGGACTCCTAAGTCTTTCTAGTTTTCCCTTCAAGGATGTGAGTTTCTGGGGTGGTGATTCTACTTTTTGGCACCTTCAGCTGCTTTGGGAGAGCACCTCCAAGATGCAAAACAGTACCCAAAGCAGGAATTCCGAGGAGAACCTTCCAGCAAGAAAAGAGCTCTAACTTCTTTTGAGTTTCCTCTTATGAGCACCACTGAGCAGCCCGAGGCCAGTCTTGTCTCCCCCATGTCTTATATGAGTAATGCCCTGCATGGGTCTCCAGAGAGATATTCCCCACCCTGGCTGCACTTTGGAATCACTTTGGGAGCCTTAAGAAGACACTACATGAGTGTAAATTAGTTCAACCATTGTGGAAGATAGTGTGGCAATTCCTCAAGGATCTGGAAATAGATACAATATTTGACCCAGCAATCCCATTACTGGTATATACCCAAAGGATTATAAATCATTCTATTATAAAGACACACACACACATATGTTTATTGCAGCACTGTTCACAACAGCAAAGACTTGGAACCAACCCAAATGCCCATCAATGATAGACTGGATAAAGAAAAGGTGGCACATATACACCATGGAATACTATGCAGCCATAAAAAAGGATGAGTTCCTGTCCTTTGCAGGGACATGGATGAAGCTGGAAACCATCATTCTCAGCAAACTGACACAAGAACAGAAAACCAAACACTGCATGTTCTCACTCATAAGTGGGTGTTGAACAATGAGAATACATGGACACAGGAAGGGGAGCATCACATACCAGGGCCTGTCAGAGGGTGGGAGCTAGGGGAGGGATCATAGGCGGTGGGGATATGAGGAGGGATAGCATTAGGAGAAATACATAATATAGATGACGGAGTGATGGATGCAGCAAACCACCATGGCATGTGTATACCTGTGTAACAAACCTGCATGTTCTGCACATGTACCCCAGAGCTTAAAGTATAATAAATAAATTTTTTTAAAAAGAAGACACTACATAAGCCTGACCCAAGACCATCCATTTGGAGTCTCTGGGAGTGGGTTAGGGGAACTGTATTTTAAAAATCTTTCCAGATGATTCCAATCTGCAGCCATGGTCAAGCGCTTCAGGGCTAGAAAATGTGAAGACTCTCTGAGTCAGTTCTCCCTGACTACAACTCACTCCCTGCTTGGGTCTGAAGGAGGTCTGGCTTTGCCTGCCTGTCTGACACATGCTTTGCCTCTAGCCTGTCTGAATTGCACAGGTTTCAGGAGTCCCAAAAGGGACTAAAGCTAGCCTTCACTGACTGCAGTTTCAAACATCTTTGCCTATTGTCAAAGGTCTTTATTATATAAAATGGCCACAGCCCTCAATCTTCCCACTCTACTGCTTGATTCTTATTTCATTTGTTTTCCTGCTGGGCATTTACTGCCACCTGAACACTCTTTATCTTCTCCCTATCTCTCTGAATAAACATTAAAAAATGTTTTTATTGTCTTCCTTCATTAGACTACAAGCTCCATGAGGGCAAGAATTTTATTTTTTGTTCATGCTGTATCTTGAGGATCTAGAACAATGCCCAGCACACAGTAGATCCTCCATAAATATCAGAAAAAACAATTTTTTTGAGTCAACAAATGAAGGTTTGCTCTTCATAGTCTGGCCTGATTGCTCTAAAGGAAAGATATAGGAAGTTCATAGCCAAACATGATCCATAATTAAAATGCTAGGTGAGTATCTTATACTCCCTGCAGAGATTATAAGAACTAATTCCCTCAGCCCCTTCCTCAGTGCATCTAGAGACAAGCACATGGGTTTTTAAATTTTATTTTATGTATTTTATTCTCTGGCATATTTGATTGCAATATGGTCTTTTTAAATTTTAAAGCTGATGATTATAGGCAAACAGATCCTGTAGGGGAAGAATCCTCATTGTTCCTTTCCTCTGTGTAAAGCTAGCAGAGTCATTTGTCCATGGTCACATGGCTAGTTATCCATAAAACTAGGATTCTAAGTGTGTGCCCAGGATGAGGCTCAACTCATGA
>PVKP010034038.1:0-24519 GCA_004027715.1 Plecturocebus donacophilus | reverse complement strand
AAGATTAAAGGTGTGAGCCACTACACCTGGCCCCCAGGTAAGGCTTTGAACATCTCTCTCCTATGACCTTGACCTAATTAAAGTTAGCTCCGGAGGCCAGGTGACTCACACCTGTAATCCTACCACTCTGGGAAGCCAAGGTTGGCAGACTGCTTGAGCCCAGGAGTTTAAGACCAGCCTGGGCAACATGACGAAACTCCAGCTCTACAAAAAATACAAAAAAAAAAAAAAAAAAAAAAAAAAAAATTGAGACCTTGTCTCAAAATAAATAAATTCTACCAATGAAGCCAATTTCCCTAAACATCTATATCCCTGGAAACAGTATGAACATTGACCTACAGTAGCCTGTAGAGTAGATTTAAGTTACTCTTTGTTATTTTTTGAGGCTTAGAGCAGGTCATCTTCTACATTTTTTCCCAGGAGCTTATAGAGTTACATACTTTTTATTTTTTGAGACCAAGTCTCACTTTTTCGCCCAGGCCAGAGTGCAATGGTGTGATCTGCACTCACTGCAACCTCAGTCTCCTGGATTCAAGTGATTCTCCTGCCTCAGCCTCCTGAGTAGCTGGGATTACAAGCATGTGCCACCATGCCCAGCCAATTTTTGTATTTTTAGTAGAGATGGGATTTCGTCATGTCGGCCAGGCTGGTCTCAAACTTCTGACCTCAGGTGATCCACCTGTCTTGGCCTCCCAAAGTGCTGGTATTAGAGGCGTGAGCCACCACGCCCAGTCCACACATTCTCTAACTCTTTAAAAATTTGAAACTTGGTCTATCTGCTGCTCCATTGCCCCAGAACTCTTAAGTGTGAAGAAGCCGTTAAGGCCTGGGTACCAGAGTGTCCAGGATGCTAGAGAGTGGCAGGTAATGGCGAGACGTATCCAACAGCAAGCCTCGGTGAGGAAAGCGGGGAAAGTCCTTGATCTCGGTCTTGTTGATAAAGAACTGTGCAGAACAAACATTGAACATGTCAGATTCAAAGGGAGTTACCATGAGAGCACAGGGAGATGAAGACAACTCTCCCAGGATTCTTAAAAAGCCAATCTATAACTGTTCTCAGGGTCACTATCTCCCCAAATTTTCCCACCTCTATCAATGACCATAAGCAGCCACCTTCCCAGAGAGCAACTGTCCAATGTCAGCCTAATACAACTGTCCCATATACCACCCAGCCTACAAATTCTAGATTTTCCTGACTGTTAACATAGTTTATTTTCCTCAAAACAGCATAGCCTCAATGTCATTATTAAATGATGACTCAGGGGGACCAAATTGCAGTGATTCCAAATAGACCAAATCTACCAAACCAGTTTTCCGCCCACATGTCCTCTTACATTTCTACTGGGGCTATCTCAAGCCACCAGGATCCTAAGGCAAAACAAGATTTTTCTAGTATTCTCAATATTGGGATTAAAAACCCCCGAGATGAAAAAGGAGCCCTTTTTGAAGGTCCACACTTACTGTGCCCTCAGCAGATTTCCAAACAAGCTGGCTGAAAGTCTCCAGACCTAGGAATAAGCAGAGAGGCAGAGCAAAGACTCAGGGAGTGGAAAGAGAGATGTATCTATTTGGAAGGTTCTCAGTGTGGCAGAGCACAGCGTTTTGGTACACAGTGAAAATGGATGTAGTGTAGGCTGGACGATTCTCAACACTGATGAAAAGAGGATATTTTCTGGATGAGGTCGCTCACACCTGTAATCCCAACACTTTGGAAAGCCAAGGCAGGCAGATCATGAGGTCAGGAGTTCGAGACCAGCCTGACCAAAGTGGTGAAACCCTATCTCTACTAATACAAAAATTAGCTGGGCGTGATAGTGCGCACCTGTAGTCCCAGCTACTCCAGAGGCTGAGGCAGGAGAATCACTTGAACCCGGGAGGCAGAGGTTGCAGTGAGCCAAGACTGACAGCACCACTGCAAGCCTGGGCAACAGAGTGAGACTCCATCTCAAAAAAAAAAAAAAAGAGAGAGAGAAAAGAAAGGAGAACACATTAGGAAGCCAGTATCCATCTTTACTCTGTATTTTATTTTGGGAAATGTCAGAGCAAGAGTTTTAGTACTCCTTCTTACAACATATTAAACTTAAAAACCCACATACCTCTTATCTATATTTCCTGTGCTTTGACAAAAATATTGAGAGGTCAAGACATATACTCATGAGGACAGACACAGGGACAAGTAGCCTGCAAGAGTTGGGCTTTCCATGGATAACCCTTACCAGGAGCTAAGAGAGCTGAGAAAAGAGGTCCCAGATTAAATTGTGAGAAAGTGATCATAAGCTTGGGTTTCCAAGGAGCCTGGGTTCATGGCTGGACCTAGAATATAAAAGTATCACCTACTCTTCCTCCTCAGAGACTCTGAAGAGATCCAGCTATAGGGAGCTGGGATGTGGTGGACAGCAACTGCCCCGGAAGGACTGCTCTAGTCCACTGACACTGTCTCCTCAAATCCAGCAAGGCCCACACACAGGCATGTTGCATCCGGAGCCTTGTATGTTCTCAACAGCTGGGGCCCCTCTTCTGGAAACCCTGCAGAAGCCCCATGAAGAATTATCAGAGTCCCCAATTTCAAAGTGAAAGAATCCATGAGACCTCACTGGTCACTCAGCACCTGATTTGAGCAGACTGCAAGTGTACTGTTTTGGCTTCTCCCCACTCTGACCCTGACACCCAGCATTCTGGAGTCCCAGCTCCTCCCTTACCCCCAGCCTGACTCACCATCAGCACCTGCAAGAAAGGTGTAAGAGGGCAGGATGGGGAGGCAGCATACTGTTGTTCCAAGCGTAGAAGTGGGGGAAGGGAATGAAGACAATCTAAAGCAAGGTGTGGAATTCCAAGAGAATTTCCTTCATCATTCACCAGCAGAGGGTTTACCAAAAGTGGGAGAGGTACTTGGCTAAGTCTGTATCTATGCACCAAACACCTTCTCAGTAAACCCAGAGGAAGGGCAAGGGCCAATAGTTTGGCCAGTAAACTCATTTTCTCCAGAAATAATGTAGTTCTAAATATTTCACTACTATTTGTCTTTTTTTTTTGCATGTATCTATTTCTTTTGAAAGATTAAAAACCTCTTCTGGCCGGGTGTGGTGGCTCATGCCTGTAATCTCAGCACTTTGGGAGGCCAAGGTGGGTGGATCACAAGGTCAGGAGTTCAAGACCAGCCTAGCCAAGACGGTGAAACTCATCTCTACTTTAAAAAAAAAAAAAATACACACGCACACACACACACACACACACACACACACACAAAATTAGCTGGGCGTGGTGGCGGGCACCTCTAATCCCAGCTACTTGGGAGGCTGAGGCAGATAATTGCTTGAACCTGGGAGGTGGAGGTTGCAGTGAGCCGAGATTGTGCCACTGCACTCCAGCCTGGGTGACAGAGCAAGACTCTGTCTCCCAAAAAAAAAAAACCTTTCCAATTACATGTCTTTAGCAAGAGTTGGATAGGCAACGACTGTGATGACATCATTCCCCCTGTCCCCCAGCTACCTGTCCCCTGCTGGCACCTACAGCATCGGCTGGCAAACTCTCCCACTGCTTCCCAGGGCCCCTGATTAGGGCAGCAGCTGCACAGGGTGAAGCCTGTCAACTTCCAGGGACAGCGGCAAGGAGATAGAAAAACACACCAATTGTTCCCATAAAGAAAGCTTCCTGGCTGGGTGCAGTGGCACACACCTGTAATCCCAGAACTTTGGGAGGCTGAGATGAGTGGACCACTTGAAGCCAGGAGTTTAAGATCAGCCTGGACAACGTGGTGAAACCACATTTTTACTAAAAATACAAAAATTAGTTGGGCATGGTGACAGGCACCTGTTGTCCCAGCTACTTGGGAGGCTGAGGGGGGAAAGATCGCTTGAGCCCGGGAGGCAGAGGTTGCAGTGAGCAGGGATGGGGCCACTGCATTCCACCAAGCCCAACCTTCCCACATCATCCTTTCTCTCTCTCTCTTCATCAGCCCCAGTTTATTACCTCGGAGAGCTCCCCAGACAGTCTCAGAGAGGAGTAAACACTGGTCATCATTTATGCTCAGGGTATCTGAAATGACAGAAATGAAATCATTTGGTTGGTTAAGGTTTTCTATTCTCAGATTATAGACCAGATATTCTACATAAA
The DNA here is from genome assembly GCA_004027715.1 of Plecturocebus donacophilus. NCBI lineage: Eukaryota > Metazoa > Chordata > Mammalia > Primates > Pitheciidae > Plecturocebus > Plecturocebus donacophilus. The sequence continues at coordinate 20,406 of PVKP010034038.1, read as the reverse complement.
TCCTTGGATTAAAAACAGCAAGATAATATATTAAAAAAAAAAAATCTTTCAATGAGATGTCCCCAGAGCAAGACAGCTATAGGATGGCCTGGTGTGGGGCTGGAGTGGGAGGGTGGTCACCACAGTGACTCTGTAGACCCTGGAAGAGGATGTACAGCAAGGGTCAGGCTGGAGTGGAGTTCTGTACAAAGCACCACCTACCTTGTGGGTCAGTTTCCACAGCAGAAAGATGAAAGAAGTCTTCTTCTGGCAAAGGGAAAAGGGATGCCTGCAGGGGTGAGTGCAGCAAGCGATGCTTTGGTGTTGGCCTTTGTAATCACCCTCACTTCCCCTTGCTCTATGCTTCAGCTACCTCCTCCAAGAACTGTGAGGAAGAAGCCGCAACTACAATGTTCACTTTGGAGACTGTTAAGTCCCCAAATACTGCTCAGGGAAGACAGGAGGCAGTCACTGGACTAATGGCTTACCTTCATCTCAGTATAAGTGACCAGAACCCCTTCTTTCCCCCAGTGTAGGGTCTATTAGAGAAAACTAGCAAAGTATACTTTCCTAAAATAGAAATGTATTCAGTCCAGTAGGAAGGTGTCCTGTGGGACTCAGTGAAGAGCCAGTGTGATGTTCCACAGCCTACCTTCAGCACTGGTTAAACTTCTGCATAGGAAAAACTCAGCACTTGGTGACCCTCGGTCCCCATGGTTAAGGGGGACTTCAGGCTGAGCATCAGTTTAGGCCAGGCCATCCAAAAAGTTACAGCTTCAGACAAGTGCTTGCTGTTCTAAGACAGGGAACAGGGCAGTACTTACAATTCTCCACCGATTTCAAAGTAGGAAGCTGGTTACATCCAGGTGTGACTACAGAGACAACCAACACATTCTTCTCCAGGGTATGCCGTTTTCCTGCAAAGACAGGGTAAACTTGGTGTAGCTAACCTGCCATTAGAAGCAACAGGCAAAACCAAGGCCCTAGCTCTAGTCCCTCAGCTCACATGCCTGTGGTAATGGCATTTACTCTTGGCGTAGGCACTGCCTGATCATCTGTTTAGCTCTTTCATTCTGGTTGTGCCCCTTTTCTCTTCAGTAGCCACCCTGACCCATGTTTGAATGCTCTGGGTGACAGCTCTTCATAACCAGGACTCTATATTTCTGTGTGGCCTTGGCCTTAACCAAACAAACAATTCCATGACCTCACCAACTGCTTCTGAATGAGAGGCAATTCTAGAGCACTGCTATTCCAAGTGTGGTCTGCAGATTAGCTGCCAATTTGCAAACTGTGTTACTGGTTGGTCACTACATAGAAAGGTATATGAAGCTTATATGAAGACTGAATGTAAATCGATTATGTCAGAGTAAATACATTCTCTAGCTCAAACTTTTTTTTTTTTTTTGAGACAGAATCTTGCTCTGTCACCCAGGCTTGAATCCAGTGGCATGATCTCAGCTCACTGCAATCTTTACCTCCCAGGTTCAAGCAATTCTCCTGCCTCAGCCTCTGAGTAACTGGGACTACAGGGGCCTGCCACCATGCCCAGCTAATTTTTGTATTTTTAGAAGAGATGAGGTTTCACCATATTGGCCAGGCTGGTCTCGAACTCCTGACCTTGTGATCTGTCTGCTTCAGCCTCCCAAAACGCTGGGATTATAGGCGTGAGCTACGGTACCCGGCCCTAACATTTTTTTCATACAAGATTTTCTTGATGAAGAGATTGGTCTTACATTCTGGTACATATGCTTCTTATCTCATTGCAGATTGGCACATTAAGTAGTACTGCTCTTGAGGGCTCCAGATGAAGGGTTTCCAGTTTTGTAAAAGCCCAGGAGCTAATGGAGCAGATAACAGAAGGATCTCCCATGCAGAGGAGGCCTGAGATGATCCAGCTGATATCTCAGAGAAGGTCAGGGTCACCAGCCCATTTTGCTTCCTTCCTTCCTTTTCCCAAACAGATTCTCTATCCAAGGTATACTTCACCCAAACAGTGGAAGGCCACACAGTATGAACCAACGTAGTATCTAATATAGCTTTACAAAAATGCCAAAGCCAAAATAAGAATAAATTGTCTCTTCTCAGCCTCCCACCGGTTCTTCCCTGTGATTTTCAGGGTGGCTCTGATTTTACAGACCCAAGCCTTAACTTAATGAACCCCTCTCTATTCTATTCTTTCCTGGAGCCATATGCATCCCACTGGCATCACAATATTCATGACATTCCTATGGCACTACAAAGTCAGCGATAACATCGCCCAGGAGAAGGCAAGGAGAGATAATTCAGAACCAGATTGGAATCTCAAATACTACTCATCTCTAGACAGAAGAAATCCAAGCGCTCAGATCATCTCAAGGAAGCCTGCTCAGACCTCTTGAGCACTACCACATGGCTGTATCTCAGCTCTTAGGTGTGCCAAGAAGCAAGCCAGTAAGGCTTTCCTACCATCATGAATAAACACATTCTTTCTCTTACCAGTCAATACTCTGGATCCCCACACCAATACCTGCCTACATTCTGCAAAGAAAAGGGAATCTGAGGCAACTCTGGGTCAGGTCAACTCATAACTCCACTCTTGAACCCTAAAAATACATTGTTGCAACACAAAAGAACAAGCAGATCTTCAGTTGAGGCAAAGACCACACTCAAGGCAAAATCTGTAAGGCCATCCAAGCTCTCCAAGAAGACAGGCTGTGTCTACAAACCCATCTCTACAGGAAGATTCTACAGGGAGACCAGTGAGAACTTAACCTAGCAGCAAGGGTGAGGAAAAACCATACCCTATCCTCAGCCTTCTTGTCTCCACTACGCACATCATGGAGCCCCAGTATCATTGTGTGGAAAGTTCACCTGCATCTCTACCCAGGCAGTCATCCAAAAGTCAGCCAAAGTCCTAAGCTTTAGTGCCAGTCCTCTAGGGCTCAGCCTGCCACATAAGGGGGAATCAGAACTAATCCATATGCAACTACCATGCCTCGCTGCCCTGATGACAAAACGAGAGAAGCTGCACAAACACCAGGTTTAGCTCAACTATGACTTGGAAGACAGAAAAATACCTAATTTTTAGATTTTTAAAAAAAATTCATTTTTCTAAAACACACTGGCACTCCATTCCCTAAATCTGTAGTCTTTTGGAGAGTTACAGACTCCTTTGCAGACCTGCTGAATATGAAAGCACCTTTTTCTCAGAATGATGCTCCTAACTGAAGGGCTGTTTCTCCAGAATTACAATTCTTCCACTCCCTGCCATCAATCTCACAGTGAAGAATCCCTGTCTGAAGTTTTCTCAGTGACTCATCTGGGTTTGGGCTGAAAGAAGTAAATACAGGGGCATGGCTGCTGCTTAAACAAATTATGAGAGAGATGTCTGGGGGAGGCAGCAACACCAGAGCTGGCAAAACAGGAGGGACACGAGGTCATTCAAAAGGATGTAAATAGGGTATCACCACTGTGGTTTTCCACGCCCAAGTTGCTACTTTGCCTGGCTATGAAGAGGGCAGGAAATAGGCAGGGGACAGTACAGCCGCCTCTACAAACACCCGCCCACACCCCGCACACTGAGAAGCACTGACGTGTGGGAAGCACAGTATGGCAAACAGCCTGGTCAGCCAGCAATGTCATGGCCACATGTGCCGTGAGCCTGGCTAGGACAACAGGAAATCAAGAAGCCTCAAGGGCTTAGGAGGCAGCATGAAAAACAGACCAGAGGGCTGGGAAATCAGGACAGGTTACTTCTAGTTCTGGTTCTGCTGCTGCCAAGCTGAGCAAGTCTCAGGGTTCCCATTTCCTCCCTTGTAAACAATGGCAGGGTGGGACCAGATTCCAGCTACTCCTCTTCAGATCTAAGACCTTATGATTTCACAGATAGATAATACACTCCAGGGTCCCATTCCAGGACCACAGCCTCCTACCTCCAGCTCACTCATCTCCTTGCTTTTATGTAAACCTACTCTTCTCTTTGGGTTCACCAAAAACTTTTTTTTTGAGATGGAGTCTTGCTCTGTAGCCCAGGCTGGAGTGCAGTGGCATGATCTCAACTCACTGTAACCTCCGCCTCCCAGGTCCCAGTTCAAGCCATTCTCCTACTTCACCCTCCCAAGTAGCTGGCATTATAGGCACGAGCCACCATACCCAGCTAATTTTTGTATTTTCTAGTAGACACGGGGTTTCACCATGTTGGCCATTCTGGTCTTGAACTCCTGACCTTGTGATCTGCCCGCCTCAGCCTCCCAAAGTGCTGGCATTACAGGCGTGAACCACCGCTTCCGGCCTGTATCTTTTTTTTAAATCAAAACAGTAGTATAGCTCTGGTGTGGTGCCTCATGTCCACAATCCCAGCACTCTGGGAGACTGAGGCAGGTGGATCACTTGACGTCAGGAGTTTGAGACCAGCCTGGCCAACAGGGTGAAACCCGTCTCTACCAAAAGTACAAGAAAATTAGCTGGGCGTGGTGGTGAGCCCTGTAATCCCAGCTACTCAGGAGAATCACCTGAACCCAAGAGATGGAGGCTGCAGTGAGCAGAGATTGCACCACTGTACTCTATACTCTAACCTGGGAAACAGAGTGAGATTCCATCTCAAAAAAAAAAAAAAAAAAAAAAGAGTAGTATATACTAGTTAAAAAAAATTCAAATAGTGCTACCAAACAGTAGAAAATGTTTACAATTAAAAAAAAGTATCTTTGGCACCTTCCTTAGTCCCCTCAGTAAAGAGATAAACACCACTGGTAGTTTTCTACCCTTGCAGTCCCTTATTGTGTAATTCTGCCTTATTCATCACAGACACGTCATCTCTGGACATCGAATTCTCAGGAGAAGGATGCTCCCCCACCAAAGTCCTACTGTTGAACCTTCTGCAGACTCCAGTACTATGACCCCTCCATTTCCCTTCTGTTCTCGGTCCTCTCTCATCCTCGCTTCCTTCCCTGCTGGCCTACATGTGGTGATCCATCACCTCAAACACAAACTAGCCAATACTCTCAACAATCTGTCTCTTCTTCTGTCACAACCAGTGGGCAAAACTTTCAACCCTAGATCAATCTAACATCTGCCTGCTGTGCTCCTGAGCCTGGCTACTATACCCTACTGGAGAGAAGGGAGAAAAATCACAAAACAGCAGGATTGGACCACTGCAAAATCATGGTCCCCACCTTTGCTGGGCCCTTGATACTACCCTGGAAATATTCTCTCTCCACCATTGCTTCATTCTGTTTTCTACACCTTCCTCAAGTCTACTTGATCATCGTCTCCCTTAGGCTCAGCAGACAATCAGAAGAGAACTTTCAACTATCCCCACCCTCTTCCCCTCTCCCCGCTGACAAAAATATCTGCATCACACAGCTGCCTTTACCCTCTCCCCAACCTCCACCTCAATGGAAGGGGTTTCCTTTCACCTGTGCTCTGGAGCTCTTCTCAGTCTCCTCTTATATAAATTAGTCCCCTTTTTCCCAAAGCCTTCAAATTACTTCTTTCTACTGATTCTCTCTCATCAGCATTAAAATGTTTGCCACCTTCCTGGTCTCAACTGCGTGTCACCTCACTCACTCTTTCTTTTGCCTTCCTGCCACAAAGACACCCTAGAGGAAATGTAGCCTGAGCAGCTAAGGACCTGAACTCCAAAGGGAGACAGATCTGGATTCAAATCTTGGTTCTACCACTTTCTAGCTGCAAGCCTTCCCCAGGCAAGTTATTTACCCTCTCTGAGCTGCAGTTTCCTCAACTGTAAAGGGGGATCATGATAATACCTATATAATGGGGCTGCTGGGAAGGGCAAATAAGTTAATACATGTAAAGTGCTTAGCTCAGGGCCTGGCGCATGGTAAGTGCTCATGATGTTGGTCCTGCTGAGTGTTCTCTTTGTAGCTGCTTCCTTACAACCTCATATTCCTCAATCCACTATAATCTGGCTTCCTTCACCACCACTTCTCTCAAAATGGCTTCACCAAAGTCCTGTGGTTCTATAACTAAATTCAAGGGACTCTGTAATTCATTCATTCATTTGATGGTTGTTTACTGAATGCTTACTATTTGCCAGGGTGTTAGAAGTGCTGGGGATACAGTGGTGGTCAAAACAGACAAAAATCCCTGCTGTCAGAGCTAATAGAAACCACCCACTCCTTTTGGGACCTCTTGACAGCATTAGACATCCCTGACCTTCTTGAAACTAAACTCCCTTAGCATAGGGGACATTGTTCTCTTGGTTTTTCTTCTAACTCCTTGAATATGTTTCTTCATTCTACTTTTCCTTCACCAACCCCAATGGGCTGATGTTCCCCAGGGTCTTCAGGGCTCCAAAATTCTCTTTTTCTCTTCACTTATGCTCTTCATAGACAATGTCATCCACTACCACAGCAGGCTGATGATTCCCAAATCTATCTTTCCAAGCCAATTCTTCTGGAGATCTAGACTTGTATGACTCCACTCAAATGTCTCAAAAGCAACTTGAATCTTAAACACAAAACTGACCTAACTCTTCATTCCTCCTCCTGGCTGATCCTCCCTCTCACTTTGATAACAGCCCCATCTACTTACCTAGACCAGAAGTTCTCCTTCTTTCACACCTTCCATCTAAGTAGATCACAAGTTTGTTAACTCAAAATGACATTTACAGACTATCTGCTATCTCAAACATTGTGTTAAGTACTGATATTAACAACAGTAAAAAGACTTTTAAAAAGTCTTACAATTATACAATCCTTATAATCTCTTAACACAACGCTGTTTTCCCAGCCCCACTGGGTCAAGCCTTAATTCAGTCTCTTGTAATTTCTCACCTGGATGACTATAAAAATCTCCCAGGCGGTCGTTCCCTGCCTCCCTGAATACCCATGTCAATCTACCATCTTCAAGGATATTAGAATATGAAGAACTGAGCATGACAATCTCTGCTTAAAATCTTCCAATGGCTCCCATAGCTTTCAGATTAAAGTCCAGAATTCACTGGGTAATCACAAGAAAACATCTTGTTTTTTTTTCTGCTCCTGTGCAAGAACTCTCACAATGAACAATGAACTCTTAACAGAACCCTGAAAATGCCATATTTTCTCCATATTTTTCTTCACACATATTTCTTCCTCCAATTGAAACAAACTTTGCCTCCCCTCCATATATCTCCTAATTAAGAAACACCTCTGTTTTCCTTTAAGAAAACTTTTTGTTATTCCCCCACCCTTTCCTAAGAGACCCTCCTATGTGATCACGAAGTAATGTATACATACATTTTTCAAAACACTTAAGATATGCTGTTTATTTGTCTATCTCCTCACCTAGGCTGTGAGTTCCTCAAAAGCAGGGACCAATCTCAGTGTCTTTGTATTCCCAGTGCCTGACACATGGCAGTCATTCAAAAAATGTTTGCTGAAAAAATGAATGATGTTGGAATTTTTAAAATGCATATTTAATGTTATGATGGTGCTACATGATAATCAGGTATACACAGCAAGTAATTAATGTAGAGATTGCTTTTATATCCCCAAACTAAGTATTTCTGAAATCCTGAGACTAGGGTGGGTGATGCTAAGAAGACACCCAGATTTACACGAAGTGCCTAACAGATACTGCTCTGAAGACCTCTGGATCCATAAATTCTAAGATTTAGGTCTTTCCAATTCTCTGAAGGAAGAACTCATTGCTATATTAGGGTAACTAATAACTATTAGGGTAACCTGGAAACTATCAATTTTTACCTCAGTACATAACAGCCTTTCCCTCTACTAACCCTGTTCCCTCCTGAATCAAAACAGTTCCATTGTATCAATGTATTTGAGTCACAGAATCCTAGCAGTATGAAAAAAAAATGGGTTTCGGTTATAAAGTGGTACTTGATTTTGCTTCTGGATTGGAAGAAAGGCAACCCAGCCTTTGCCACTTCCCCATTCTTTAATATCTACCCTGCCCCCATATTCCCTGGGACCCTCCTAGGCTGGTGCCAAAGATGCCCACTTTGCTCTCTTCCCCTTCCCACCTTTATACACATCATATCCAGGTTTCATCTCCTATTTAGAAAAGCCCATTAAATCATTCATTTCGCACTCATTTATTCATTCTAACCAAGATATTTTGAGCATTTGATGTGCATCAGGAACTGCTAGGAGCTGGGGCAGTTAAAAAAGAAAAACAAGCCCTGGTCCCTGCCCTTGAGGAGATCACAGTCTAGCAGCAGAGATAAACACAAACTCTAACTACGAACATCGTGATAAGGGCTGTGGTGGATTTAAGAGCCATGTCCAGGGAAGGTGCAAGGCTTGACACTGAATGAGACTTCTGAGTAGGATCGCGAACCTGAATTGGTGTTCACCAAGCTACACCAAGAGGAGGAAAGGTATTCCAAGCCTGGGAAGTGAATTCCAACCACTAGGAAGTTGCTAGGAGAGAAGTCAATCAAGGCCAATCTTGTCAAATTTCCTATCCCAGTAAAGTGGGAGTTTGTGAAACCAGCTGCTCTGAACTGGGGCCTTCTCCTTAGTGCTACTAAATTCAGTCTAGATCATGGTACCTCCTCCTGTAAGATTCTTCACCCTTCACAGATTATTAATATCTACTTGGAAACATCGCTCTCTCTAGCCCACAGATGAATCCTGAATGTTCTTCCTTCCTCTCATTCCCATCTCACATTTTTTGGGTAAAAGTTGCACCCATCTCTTTTGGGGAAAAGTTGTCATAAAAAATTTTCTATATTTCCTTACTTTTAAAACTGATCTGTCCCTCCCACCCCTATCCCCACTGAAAAGATAACATCTCCCCAAAATTCTAGCTCTCAAGAGACAACTTTAATTATAACATTTTGCACAATCTTCCAATATTTTATAAATGTATAAATGTATTAGTTTTAAAATAACAACAGGGCCGGGCACAGTGGCTCACACCTATAATCCCAGCACTTTGGAGGCTAAGGCAGGTGGATCACTTGAGTTCAGGAGTTCGAGACCAGCCTGGCTCAACACAGCAAAACCCTGTCTCTACTAAAAATACAAAAATTAGCTGGATGTGATGGCAGGCACCTGTAATCCCAGCTACTTGGGAGGCTGAGGCAGGATAATCACTTGAACCTGGCGAGGTGGCGGTTGCAGTGAGCCAAGAGATCATGTCACTGCACTCCAGCCTGGGCAACAGAGTGAGACTGTCTCAAAAAAACCGAAAAACAAAACAACAAAAAAATAAAAATGGGATCCTAATACTATGAGTTTGTAACCTTTTTCTCTTTACCAAAATGAGTTGTAGGTCTGTTAATGTCAATATATATAGACTGACATCCTCATTTGTAAAGGTTGAATAGAATTCCAGTGATGAGATATACATTAACTTATCTAACTTCTCTTCTGTTTGTGGACATTTGGTAATCTTTCCAAGTTTTTAGTATTATAAACAATGCTCTAGTAAATATTCATATATATACATTTTATATATATGCAATTGTGAAAGATATCTGTAGGATAAATTCTTGGAGGTGGAAATGCTAGGCCACAGATATTAAAAGTTTTGGTTCTGATACTGCCAAATTCCTCTTCCAAGTTACTGTACTGACTTACACCCAAATGCACATATGGGGCCTATCTCTTTCCAACACTATACCACATCTTTCTAACACTATACCATCCCAATTCTTTTTCATCATTGCCAGCTGCATTAAAACACACGTACACACACACACACACACACACACACACACACACACACACACACACACGCACTGTTTCAATTTGCGTTTCTTATTAAGTTTTATTTTAATTTAATGTAATTTTTTTTTTTTTTTAAGAGACAGGGTCTTGCTCTGTCACCCAGGCTGAAGTGCAGTGGCACAATCATAGCTCACTGCAGCCTCAACCTCCTAGGCTCAAGTGACCCTTCTGCCTCAGCCTCCCAAGCAGCCAGGACTACAGACGTACAACAGCATGTTAGGCTAATTTTTATTTTTTGTAAAGACAGTGTCTCACTATGCTGCCCACGCTGGTCTTGAACTCCTGGTCTCAAGCAAATCAATCTGCATTTCTTGAACAATGATGGAATTAAGCATTTCTTCACACTTACTGGCCAAATTCTTTCTACTTTTTAAAGTTATTTTTCTTTAATTGACTTGTTGCAAATATCTGCCTCATATTATCCTTTATTTTTTACCTTATGCTTTCTTTTGCTTTAATTTTGATGTAGTCAAAGCTATGACTCTTTTCCTTTATGGTCTTCTTTATTTGCTTACTTAAAAGGCCTCCTCTACCCCCAAAATTATAATAATAGTTTCCTTCATTTCTATCTAATATTTTTATGGTTTATCTTTTATCTTTAGATCTTTAATCTACTTGGAATTTGCTTTCATGTTTGATATGAGGTAAGGATTTAATGTTTTCCTGAGTGGATAACCAGTCATCCTTACGTATTTATTGACTAATACATCTTTTCACTTTTGATCGGAAATACTTCTTTGATCATATATTAAATTCCCACATATATACACATGCTTGCTTGTCTCTGGAATCTATTTTCTTAGCAATCTTATTGTCAGGGAACTCCACCATGTCATATCTCTACCATCTTTTGTCACTTTGCCCAATTCTAGTCCTGCACTTCTGTTCTTATATATGATGCTTCCTCTTCTCCACCAGACCACCTGTACGACGTATCACTCACCTTGTAAATCCTCTGAGATCTTTTTGTGTAGTTATTTAATTGCCTTAGCCTCTTCTATTTCCTCCCTAACCAAAGCCTGGCTCTTCCCAGGAATACCACACACCACTTCCCCTACAACATGCTCTGAGAGGCAGCCACTTCCCACATCATAGGGTTGAGATATGGGGCTGCTTCTGGGTCACCCATTCAACCACCACCAAGTAGTAAAACACCTTTCTTCTGTGGTTCATGCCATCCAGCTCTCAAATCTCCAGCTCTCTGTTACAACACTCTGCAGCTTCTTGATCACTTCTTTATTCACTTAATTTTTTTTTTTTTTGAGATGGAGTCCTGCTCTATTGCCCAGGCTGGAGTGCAGTGGTGCAATCTCAGCTCACTGCAATCTCTGCATCCCAGGCTCAAGCGATCCTCCCACCTTAGCCTCCTAAGTAGCTGAGACTACAGGTGTACACCACCATGCCCAATTAATTTTTGTATTTTTACAAATTAGATGGGGTTTCACCACATTAGCCAGGCTGGTCTCAAATTCCTGACCTCAAGTGATCCAACTGCCTCAGCCTCCAAAGTGCTGGGATTACAAAGTGCTGTGAGCCACTGTACTCAGCTTTACTTACTTAATACTTTGGATCCTGGTGCCCAGTATTCCTCTCCATCCCAAGGCTGGCTATCATCCTAGATGATTTTTAACACCCAAAAGGAAGAACTAACCCATGTTCTGGCTTAGCGGTCATCCAACAACAACCTCCTCCTTCTCAACAACCCTCCTGTGGTTGCCTTTCGGATCTTCTCAGGAAGTGTTCAAACTCATCCTTCCAAGCTCTAGTACTATACAGCTAACTGTTTGCTAGATACCTCATAGTCAACACATCAAAACCAGATTTACTTTTCATGATTCTCACTCTACCTCTCAATCTCTTAATCAATTTCGCTCTCTTTTTACTCCTTCCCTTCCTCTCCTACTATTTTCCCTACCTTTGTTAATGGCAGCACAAGTGAATGAGAGCCAATATTCAAACTGCTAAGTCAGAAACCCTCAGCACCCTCTCCCTCCAACCTCACTCCCACTTCCAAGCAGCCACCTCCTAAATATCTCTTCAGTCTTTATAGTTTTCTTTGTCCTTACAGCCATCAACCCGACTTCAGCCACTATTCTCTCATATACATCACTGTTAGCAGGTTTTTAACTGGGTTTCCCACCTCTAATCCCACTCTCCAGCAAGCCCCAATGTAGCCAGAGTTTAGTCACATTACTTACCCTGTTGAATGGACTTTACTGGCCTTCTTTGACCTTAGGATAAAGCTCCCTTCCTTACCAGGGCTTATTAGGCCATTTCATGACCTTTCCACCTATCGCCTCTGTAGCTTCAGAACTTGCTGATCCACCCTAGAGCTGTGTACTTCAGCTAGACATCCTGAGTTCCTTGAAGGCTTCTTGCCTGCAGGTCTTTACCACGCGCAGTTCTTTCCATGTGGAATACTATCTTCACCTCCATTGACTTCTACTTTTAGATCTCATTTAACAGCTCTCTAGGAAAGCCTTTTCGATATGCACCTTCCACTTTTTCTCCCACACACTTAGGTCAGGTGCTCCTCTTCTGCACTCCCAAAGCACCTTGTGCTTCAGTTATCATAGAAAAAAATCAGACTTTGTCTGTCTGTATCCCCACTTCCAGGAATTGTAAATTCTTTAAGGATGGGAGGTGGGGGTGAGGGGGTTTGATTTAACATTCCGTGGGCCTAGTGCTATAGACAATTAAAGTTACTTGATAAATACTACTTGTACTAAGAATGCATGGGAGGAAGAAATGCTGCTGGAATCTGATAACAGTGGACGAGGGATAAAAATATTCATAATCTGAGTGCTAATGAATAAGCAACTAGATGTTAGAAGTTACTACCTATTTGAAGTAATTAATGCTAAGATGTGATCAGAGCTCAATCCTGCCAGAGGTCAGTAGTTTTCCAAATTGCTAACTGGCTTGACAAAGACATGTATGAGTATACCACAAGATTGTACAGTGACAAGAGCAAAATCTATGCATGACTAGAATTTCTGCTCCACCCCTACCAGCTGTGTAACCCCAGGCATGTTACTTAGCCTTTATGTCTCCCTTCTGAAAGACTGAGATAACACTGACCTCACAGAGCTGTTATGAAGATTAAAGGGCCTGACATATATCAAGTGCCTGACAGTCAATAAATGCTAGTTTCCTTCTGTGCTCTACTTCCCTTTTCCCAATAAGACAGTTTTGCCCCAGCAAACCTCCACTCTCTCATTTGGCCAGAGGAGTCCTGGGGCAGGGTGTCCTATGGCAGAGCCACACTCTAGAAGCAGCTTCCTTGAAGGGTTTTTCATAAGCTTCTTAAGGCAACTGAAGGCTTCACTACTGTGAGATGCCATTCTGTATGTGAACAGGCTGACACTTCAACATATAAAAGAGACATGGCCTTGGAACTCTGAATCTCCAGCCTAGGACTGCAGCTCCAGGCAAAACAAAAGAAGCCACTAATGTGGAATCCTAGTTACAACAAGGACAAGGTTGAACAGTATAGTAGTTAAACTTTTCATGTGTGACACAGTGTATCTAGTAAGCCATCTCCCTTACCCCCTCAATCCCAAGAGCTTAACAAAAGAAGGGGAAGGCTGCGTAATGACAGCCAAGCTGACAAGCACCCATATGTTCTGCATTTGAGTATACACTTCCACAGGAAGGAGGTCTACACCACACCCAAGCCTAACCAGCCTCAAGATGTGGACACAACAATAGCATACCACAGTTGGCTGGGGATCAGGGCTGAGTGCGTGGTCAGGAAGCTTCAGCAGATGCCCATAGCTTATAACAGGAACAATGGACATGAAGAGAGAAGACTCAAGTTCCCGACCCAATAATGAGTTTTATTCATTACAGCCAGGAATAGAGAAGAAAATATAATCCACTTCTCTATTACAACGGACTGTAAACACATACAACTTGAGACCGCTCACACCACAGAAAACTCTTCAAACATGCGCCTCTCTTACCCCTACAAACCCTACCTCCTTTCTTCAGCTGACTTTGCTGGCAGTGGCTCTTCAAAGGTTGTGAAACCCCTTGAGGATGATGTAAATTGACTCTATTTTATCACGTACTTTCAGGGCCAGTAGAAGAAATTTAGGAAACTGCAGAAACATAAGAGTGACTACTTTCTCTTGTTTTTGTTTCTGTTTTTTTTTGTTTTTCTTTGAGACAAGGTCTGGCTCTGTTGTCCAGGCTGGAGTGCAGTGACACGATCTAGGCTTACTGCAACCTCTACCTCCTGAGCTCAAGCCATCCTCCCACCTCAGCCTCTGCAGTAGCTAGGACTAGGCATGATACCACGCCCAGCTTTATTTTTTAAAAGAAGTACTGGTAAAGCAGTAAAACTCCTTTCCTTCTATATCATCAACAGGAAAGGGATTGAGGCTTATGTCTTTAACAGGCTAAGAAATGGACAATATGCCCTAGCATGGAGTGTTAAAAACAAATAAACAACAACAAAACAACAAGGAAAAATTGTCAGAAACTTTCCAGTGCTATGCTTCTCACTTCTGTTTAGAGGTAAGGAAGTGGTATAGAAGGAAATGGAAGGAAGGTCATCTCTTGGGCTTGGACTTTTAATTTTTATTGTTTTATTTTTGAAATCACCAAGTTCTTCCCACTATTATACCCTCCTTAAAAGACTGAAAAGATACTCATAACTATTTTCTTGTTATCTCGAGAAATGTCTGGAAGGCAGGCAGATTAAAAAAAAAAAGAAAGAAAGAAGTAGCCATCAGGTGCTACTCTCTAGCTTAATGCATTTTACCAGTTAAGGACTACTCTGATGGTGAGATTGTATTCCTTTCCCTAAATCAAATGTCACTCTCTAAGTATCATCTGTTTAATTAAATGCTTTTAATTCTATATATCAAATGATAACTTTTGTGAAAGTAATTTAAACATACTTGAAACATCATATGAAATGATATTACTATATGACTCAACTGTAAATATGGCTCCCACCCCCATAACATCGATACAATATAACATCGATACAATATAACCAAAGAGGTAGATTCCAGGAGATTATCAATAAACTTTTAAATTTTGAATTCATGAAGCAGAATTGTATTCCTTTCCGTTGTTGACTCGACTTATAAATGTGCTGTAGAATAATTATTCTCAGATACAATTTTCAGTACTGATTACATAGCTGCCTAAAAGAAAACTGTTAGCCCCTTCCATTGTATATGAAACCAGTATCCAAAGCGCTCTTGACTCTTCATTTCAATCCCACTTTTCTCACCTTTATCCCTCCTTAATCCCAGCCCCCACCCTCATCACATCCACCAGACCTGAACTTTGAGCTCAATCATAACTCTTTGTGCCTCTGTTCAAGCCTTTCTTCCTGCCTGGAATACCCTCTTTTCACTTCCGGCTAATTACATGTACCACCCCATTCCAAGTGACCGCTGGAAACTCACTTCCTTACGGAAATGTTCTATGATTTCTTTCACAGCTTACACGTTTTTTAATTTTCTTTGAGACGGAGTCTCCCTCTGTCGCCCAGGCTGGAGTGCAGTGGCCCGATCTCGGCTCACCACAATCTCCGCCTCCAGAGTTCAAGCCATTCTCCTGCCTCAGCCTCCCGAGTAGCTGGGACTACAGGCGCGCGCCACCATACCCGGCTAATTTTTGTATTTTTAATGGAGACGGGATTTTGCTATGTTGGCAAAGCTGGTCTCGAACTCCTGACCACGTGATCCGCTCACCGAACATTCTATGTGTTAGACACTTGTATGTAACTTTGCATAGTTCCTGCATTATGACTCCCTAATCTGAAGTGTTTTTTCTGGTCTACTCTACCCAGACCTTGGTCACAGCCTCACTAGGATCCTGCATCGCTTGAACATGGTCAGAACCTTGGATTTCTGCTGGCACAGTATTTTCAATAAATTGATCTCCTGATTGACAGTAGATACCTACTGTCCTACAGTAGGTATCTCTGGATGAAAACCTAACACAGCTCGAGGAGGAAGTGGAGTGCCTGCGATCAGAAGATTGGGCAAAAGCCCAGAGGGCGTCTCCGGAGCCGTGGGGGAGCTGTCCCCAGGCAGGCTCTCTCAGGGACTGGGAACAGGGCGGGACAAGTCCGACTCACCTGTGAGGTAAGGCCGGGGCCAAGACCCAGAACCGAAAAGCAGGTCCAGATAGCGATGGAAGGCCTCATCGAGGACTGAGCAGCCGGGCTGCGCGGCCGAACTGACATCATACTGGAATTGAAAGTTGTTCGGGTAAAGGACGTAGCGCCGGTCGGAGGTTTGGATGTTCTGGGGCCAGGGCCAAAGGGCCGTCACCCGCCCCGCGAACGCTGCCGCCAGTAGCAGCGAAAACCAAAGCCTGGAACTTACCATGGCCCGCCGGTCACCCCTCTAGGAGGGGGCTGGCCACGTGGGACCCTGGTCAGGTGAGCTGCGCCCCCGTGACTATCGGCGTGTCACGTGACCAGAGGCGGCTCTGCGCCTGCGACCCCGGGAGGACCTCCTCGCGGCCCTTTCACTTCCGGCCTGGACGTGGGGCTCCCGCTGCGTGTAGCGGCGTGTGCTGAGCGTCTGCAATGGCTCCGCTGACCGGGCGGCTCACGGGCCCAGCGGAGCACTAAATAACCCGCCACCCCTGCGGTCGTGCCGGCTGAACTAGACAGCTCACCCGACTCGAGAAGCGCGGAGTGGGAAGACGAGGCCGCAGGGCGAGCTGGAAAATAAAGTTTCCCAGATGGCTCTAGGCTGAATCTTGAACGTTGTGATAGAGCTCGCCAGGCCTACTGGGAGGTAAAGGGCTTCTCAGACTGAAGTAACCTCAGAAGCAGAAAAACAGAGGATTAAAACCGCAAGTCATTGTGATGTGAAATTTCGTGGGGCAAGAGAGGGCTGGAAGTAGGTCGTCTGCACGGCTCTGCGAGAGAGGGGATCACAAGATCACACAAATGTGATTTACTTATGACTGGAAAAAATGCGTACTTTCAGAGCCAGCTTGAGGCATTCCATTGCCTGCCTACGATATGAACTCTTCGCTTCAAGATTGACTGTAAATCTAGTTGATCGTCACATCCCTTTTCTCCAAACAAAACCCCACATACCCTGGTGTGTTTTTACTGCAAGCAGTAAGATATTGTTGGGACTTTGGGTGCAAGATGGAGGAGAGTGCCCAGAGATCATGACAGGGGCCTGGTCCTGCAGAGGCTTACATAGGAAGTCGAGGAATTTATTCTGTGAGCAATTGCAAATCGTCCCGAAAGATCTGCATTTTAGAAATATGCTGAATTGTTGCATGGATAAGAAACTAGTTAGGAGGCCCTTTTTTATTGGAAGTAGAAGATAATGAGATACTGAACTACAAAGGTGGGGAAGGAGGAGAGCTGTAGATCCAAGAAATAGTGGATATCCAGAAGAGAGGCTTGAGAAGGGATCAAGGAGAATTCCACAATTATCAGATACCCTGTCTTCCTTGTTGACCACTGTATTACCAGAACATAATACAAATAATGCTGTTGTTATTGGGTGACATTAATTGGTTAGTAGGTACTTTTTTAAATTTTAAAATTGAATTTTAGTATTAAAATACCTGTAGAGAGCAGGACAATGAGCTTTTTAAAATAAAGGGCTTTCACTGGGCATGGTGGCACATCCCTGTAGTCCCAGCTACTCAGGAGTCTAAGGCAGGAGGATCAGTTGAGCCCAGGAGTTCAAGTTTAGCCTGGGCAATATAGTGAAACACTTTCTCAAAAACAAAACAAAAAACAAGTAAAATAAAGGGTCACTGAAATTGTGATAACTTATATTCAGGTTATAGGTACCTAATTACTAGTTATACATACATGGCTTTGATGGGAAATCAAAGAAACATTCTAACAGTACAGAGATTCATCAAACAATTTGTCTTTGAAAGTTGATTATGATAGAATGGAGCCTGTAGCAAAAGAAGCAGAAATTAGATCCCACAGTCATCAAGTTTCAGATCCCAAGGCTTCTTGCATTCTTTTTTTTTTTTGAGACAGAACCTTGCTCTGTTGCCCAGGCTGGAGTGCAATGGCGCAATTTTGGCTCACTGCAACCTCCACCGAGGGTTCAAAAGATTCTCCTGCCTCATTTCCTGAGTAGCTGGGATTACAGGCGCTTGCCACCACGCCCAGCCAATTTTTGTATTTTTAGTAGAGTCAGGGTTTCACCATGTTGACCAGGCTGGTCTTGAACTCCTGACCTTGTGATCCGCCTGCCTTGGCCTCCCAAAGTGCTGGGATTACAGGCGTGAGCCCAGCCGCATACTTAAACTAATTTCTTCTTTACTTAAATCTTAATTTTCATCAGCACTAGTAAGTGTCTGGGTACTCTGCCAGTCAGGAGAGACGTTACCAAAGGTACAAAGATAGAGAATTTTAGAAGCATTGTCAGAAGCCAAGTTCATAATCAGGCCCATACGATCAATAATTTGGAGAGAGTTCAGAGCAGTTTTAAAGATGAGAGCAGTAGATCAAAGTAGAATTTCAGGACTGAGCACATGCCAAGGCACCCTTTTATGTGATATTCAACCTGCACCAGAAGCGAGGAGTCATTTACTTAAAAGAGTCACACAAGATGAAAGAGCTAGATCCAAATAAAGATGTTATAAACAATTACTAATGGGGCCGAGCGTGGTGGATTACAGTGATTCAGTTATTTCATTACTACTAAAAGAGTTCTTTTAGACTTAACCAGATTTTTTTAACCAAGTATCATTGTTATGCATACATAAAAGTAAGTGACACAAGATAAATGTATTGATCTTTCAAAATATCCACAAAAAGAGTGTGGTTTTGGCATGACAGACAAATAAATGGAATGAAATAGAGGGGCCAGGAAAAGATCCATTTCATTATTACTTGAGTTCAACAAAGACACCAATTTAGTGGGGAAAGCAAGTTATTTTCAATAAAAGGTGATGAAGAAAATAGATATCCCTATGTGGGAAAAACGAACTACGATCCCCTACCTCACAGCATACACAAACTTAATTAAAAATGGATCACAGGCGGGCCCGGTGCAGTGGTTCACGCCTGTAATCCCAGCTCTTTGGGAGGCTAAGGTGGGTGGATCATGAGATCAGGAGATCGAGACCATCCTGGCCAACATGGTGAAACCCCTTCTCTACTAAAAATACAAAAAAAGTTAGCTGGGTGTGATGGCTCACACCTGTAGTCCGAGCTACTCAGGAGGCCGAGGCAGGAGAATTGCCTGAACCCAGGAGGCAGAGGTTGCAGTGAGCTGAGATGGCGCCCCTGTACTCCAGACAGGGAGACAAGAACAAAACCCCATCTCAAAAACAAAACAAAACAATACAAAAAAAAGTATTTTTTTCTTTCTTTCTTTCTCTCTCTCTTTCCCACTTTTCTTTCTTTCCCTCCCTCCTTCCCTCCCTCCCTTCCTTCCTTCTTTTTTTTCTGAGACAGGGTCTCACTTTGTTGCCAAGGCTGGAGTTCACTGGTACAATTACAGCTCACTGCAGCCTGGACCTCCTGGGTTCAAGCAATCTTCCCACTTCAGCCTCCCCAGTAGCTAGTGCCACAGGTGCCTGCCACCATGCCCAGCTAATTTTTTAAATTTTTTGAAGAGATGGCATCTCACCATGTTGCCCAGGCTGGTCTCAAACTCCTGGGTTCAAGTGACTCTCCCACCTCAGCTTCCCAATGTGTTGGGATTACAGGCACAAGCCACCGTGCCTGGCGTAGTATTTCTTGAATCTCCTACATTTGTCCTGAAAGAGCAAGCCCCTCAATCCTTGGGGTGGTAGGGCCTGGGGCAGCTAGTCATCCTTGCCAGTCACTCCGGTCAAGAGCAGTCTCTTCCTGTGTGTGCTGTGATGTAGGAAAGGGGGAATCACCACCTCCTCTTGGGTGCTTTTTTATTGTATCCTCATTATAGTCTCTTTACTTGTCCATGTCCTCCAAAGTCCACATGCTGAATGAACAGTGTCATTTTCACAATTGTATCCTTACTGCCTAAGCCAGGACTCTGCACACAGTAAGTGTTCAGCAAGTACTTGCTGAATGAATGCATGAAAGAAGAAGCATTTGTGTTAAATTTTGAAATAGTCTAAATTTCAGTGTGTAAAGGAAAAGAGCAGTCTATAGAGGGGAACCACAATCTAGAAGGACAACTCTATGTAACTTGTTCACTTCAGGATCTCCAGGTTCTGGAAGAGTTCCTGGCACATAGCAGATGTTTAATGAATACTTTTTGGATGCATACAGTGAAATAGCAAATGAACCCAGGCAGAGATCTCCAAAGCATCTGGAGAGACACTGGAGAAGTAAGCAATTCTGTTTGGCTAGAACAAATAGTGCATGAAGAGAAATACTAACAAAAGGAATGTTAGAAAGTAGGTTGAAACTGGATTGCAAAGTGTGGGGTTCGTTCCCTACTGAGATCCCTCGGAATTGGACCTTGCCATACGGTGAGCTTGAGCCCGGACACAGTTTCCCGTTGGAGGCAGTCGAGCTATGGGAAAGTAGGAACTGCAGGTAAAGGAATTATAAAAAGAACTTTGTGAGACTGTGATGTGGCCTGCATGTGATCTGACAGGACAATGTGTCCAGTTTCTGTATCTGATTTATGACTTCGTTTACCCACTATTGGGTCCTGTGCTTGTTCTTGTGACTGCGCAAATATAATAGGTTTCTGCCTCTCTGGTGCCTTGCATAGGTCAGTAACTTTTAACTATAAGTTTCCCCACCACCTGCGTGACTTGATTGTACCCAGTTATGTAGCTGATT
>PVKP010034037.1:0-24549 GCA_004027715.1 Plecturocebus donacophilus | reverse complement strand
CAAGTTCTTAATGACTTACAAAGAGACTTAGACTCCCACACAATAATAGTGGGAGACTTTAACACTACACTGTCAATATTACATAGATCAACGAGATAGAAAATTAACAAGGATATCCAGGACTTGAACTCAGACCTGGAACAACTAGACTTAACAAATATTTACAGAACTCTCCTCCCACAAATCCACAAAACATACACTTTCCTCAGTATCACATTATACCTATTTTAAAAGTGACCACATAACTGGAAGTAAATCACTCCACAGCAATTGCATAGCATTTCACAGGTTTAAATAAAATATTGGTTGGTTGCTTATTTGTTATTTTCATCCCCTATTCCTTCCTGTCCCCATTGTTAAGCACAATTATTGGCATAAAAGAGGTTTTTAAATACCAATTTTTAGACTGTATTCTAACCTGGGCAATAAAACAAGAATCTCATCCTCTCTCCCTCTTTCTCTTCCTCTTTCTTTCTCTCTTTCATTCTTTTTTTTCTTTCTTTTGCTGTTTCTTTCTCTCTCCTTTTCTCTCTTTTTCTAAAATCTCTTCCTCTTTCTTTCATTCTTTTTTTTCTTTCTTTTGCTGTTTCTTTCTTTCTCCTTTTCTCTCTTTTTCTAAAATCTCTTCCTCTCTTTCTCTCTTTCATTCTTTTTATAAAAGAAAAGATAAATAAGCAATATGGAAAATGTGATATGACAAGTAAAAATATAAACTACAGAATAGTATGTTAGAATGTTATAACATCTGGATGGATACAAACGGGAAGAAAAACAGAAAAAGGAAATAATAGATAACATTGGGAGGTTAATATGTGTTTATATTTCCCCAGTATGAGTATAACATTGAGAAGCAAGTTGATTTTGGCCGGGCACAGTGGCTCATGCCTGTAATCTCAGCACTTTGGGAGGCCAAGGCAGGCAGATCACGAGGTCAGAAGTTCTAGACCAGCCTGGCCACCATAGTGAAATCCTATCTCTACTGAAAATACAAAAATTAGCCTGGCATGGTGGTGTGTGTCTGTAATCCCAGTTACTCGAGAGGTTGAGGCAGAAGAATCGCTTGAACCCAGGTGGCGGAGGTTTTGGTGAGCTGAGATCACACTACTGCACTCCAGCCTGGGCAACAGAGTGAGACTCCGTCTAAAAAAAAAAAAGCAAGTTGATTTCAAAAAACAAATGTTAGGCTCATGCCTGTAATCTCAGCACTTTGGGAGGCCGAGGTAGGTGGATCACCTGGGGTTGCAAGTTCAAGGCCAGCCTGGGTAACATGGTGAAACCCCCTCTTCACTAAAAATACAAAATTAGCTGGGTGTGGTGGTGCATGCCTGTAATCCCAGCTACTCAGGAGGCTGAGGCAGGAGAATTGCTTGAACCTGGGAGGTGGAGGTTGCAGAGCACTACTGCACTCCAGCCTGGGCGACAGAGTGAGACTCTGTCTCAAGAAAAAAATAATTATATATATATATATATAAAACAAATGTTAACTTTTTTTTTTTTTTGAGACAGAGTCTTGCTCTGTTGCCCAGGCTGGAGTACAAGGGCACAATCCCGGCTCACTGCAGCCTCAGCTTCTTGAGCTCAACCAGTCCTCCCCACCTGTCTCCCAAGTGGCCAGGACCAGGACCACAGGTGCAAGCCACTATGCTGGGCTAATTTTATATATTTTTTGTAGAGATGGGGGTCTCACTATATTGCCTAGGCTGGTCTGGAACTTCTGGGCTTAAGCAATCCGCCCACCTCAGCCTCTGAAAGTGCTGAGATTACAGGCATGAGGCACCATACCTGGCCTCAAATGTTATCTCATGAGGAAGGGTTACACAGGTCACAGAGCTAGTGCTCTTTGCTGGGTGCTCTGAAGACCATCTTGGGTTACTCTTTTAGAAGGAAGAGTCTCCAGACTAAGACTTCATATTGGACTAGTCTGCGTCTTATTTTAGTTACCTTAAATAATTTTTTGATTATGGAAGATACATTTTATTGCAGAAAAATTGGAAAACACCAAAAAATCATAAAGAAGAAGAAACAACCCCCCACAATCAACTCATAACTATTAGAATAACTAAAATTAAAGACTGACTATACTGAGATTTGACAAGGAAGTGGAGGAACTGGAACTCTCATCTACTGTTTGGAATGTAAAATGATGTAACCACTAAGGAAAATAGTTTGGCAGTTTCATAAAAAGTTAAATATATACCTGCCATACCATTCAACCATCCTACTCCTAGGTATTTTACCCAAGAGAAATGAAGGAAATGAAAGCATAAATCCATACAAAGACTTGTACACAAGATGTTCATAGCAGTTTTTATTTATTTTTGAGACGGAATCTTGCTCTGTTGCCCAGGCTGGAGTGCAGTGGCGTGATTCTGGCTCACTGCAACCTCCGCCTCCTGGGTTCAAGCCATTCTCCTGCCTCAGCCTCCTGAGTAGCTGGGATTACAGGTATGTGCCACCACGCCCAGCTAATTTTTTGTATTTTTAGTAGAAACCAGGTGTCACCGTGTTAGCCAGGATGATTTCTGTCTCCTGACCTCGTGATTTGCCCGCCTTAGCCTCCCAAAATGCTAGGATTACAGGTGTGAGCCACCGTGCCCGGCGTTCATAGCAGTTTTATTTGTAATGGTCAAAACTGAAACAGCCCAAATGTCCATCAAAAGATAAATAGATAAACTGGTGTATATATACAATACAAAACAATTCAGCAGCAAAAAGGTTTTGATATACTTGGCAACATGGATGAATCTAAAAATAATTATGTTGAGTGAAAGAAATAATACAAAAAAGTACAAACGGCTGGCCAGGTGTGGTGGCTCACACCCGTAATCCCAGCACTTCGGGAGACTGAGGCAGGTGGATCACCTGAGGTAGGGTGTTCGAGACCAGCCTGACCAACACGGAGAAATCCCATCTCTGCTAAAAATACAGAATTAGCTGGATGTGTTGGTGCATGCCTGTGATCCCAGCTACTCGGGAGGCTGAGGCCGGAGAATCGCTTCAACCTGGGAGGCAGAGGCAGAGGCTGCAGTGAGCCGAGATCATGCCATTGCACTCCAGCCTAGGCAGTAAGAGCAAAATTCCATCTCAAAAAAAAAAAAGTACATATGGCCTGATTCCATTTATGTAAAATTCTAGAAAATGCAGATTAATCTGTAGTGACAGAAAGCACATCAGTGGTTGTCTAGGGATGAAGGAGGCTAGAAGAGGGGGAGGTATGAGGAAACTTTTGGGAGTGATGAATATTTTATTTTGATTGTGGTGATGGTTTCATGGGAATTGTACAATTTCAAAAGGTCTAATTTATTGTATGTCAATTATCCCTTGATAAAGCTGCTTTTAAAAAAGTAGCAAGAGATATGTTAATACAAGAAAAGTGCCTAAACTCGTGCTAGCACACAGTGAAAACAAACAAGAACCAAAAAAATCTCACCATGCCTGCTCTCTTTACCCATATATAACTACTGCAAATATTAGTATATTTACTTTCATGTATATATAAAATGAATATCATATCATATTTCCATATAATTGATTAGTGTATATTCAATTTTAATCTACTTTTATAATTTTCCCATATAATATTCTTAATTTTTTTTTTTTAATTCTTAGAGACAGGGTCTCGCTCTGTTGCTCAGGGTGGAGTGCAGTGACATGATCATAGCTCACTGTAACTTTGAACTCCTGGGCTCAAGGGATCCTCCCACCTCAGCCTCCTGAGTAGCTGAGGCTATAAGTGTACACCACCACACCCAGCTAATGTTTGAAAATTTTAATTTTTGCAGAGACAAGGTCTCGTCATATTGCACAGGTAGGTCTCAAACTCTTGGTCTCAAGTGATCCTCCTGCCTCAACTTCCCAGATTGTTGAAATGACAGGCATAAGCTGCCACACCTGGCCTAAATGTTCTTAAAAAATGATTTTAGGCTGGATGTGGTGGCTTACATCTGTAATCTCAGGACAATGGGAGGCTGAGGCAGGCAGATCGCTTGGGCACAGGAGTTTGAGACCAGTCTGGGAAACATGGCGAGACCCTGCCTCTACAGAAAAATAGAGAAATTAGCGGGGCATGGTGCCACGTGTCTGTCATCCTAGCTACTCAGGAGGGTGAAGTGGGAGGATCGCTTGAGCTTGGGAGGTCAAAGCTGTAGTGAGCTGTGATGGTGCCACTGCACTCCAGCCTGAAAGACAGGGTGGGAACCTGTCTCAAAAAAATTTTTTTAATAGCACAGTATATTATCATATGAATGTACCATAAGTGATTTAACCAAACATGTAATTTAAAAAATTCATATTGCTTCTATTTTTTATAACTATAAAGAGCTTTGTATAGAATATTCTTGAAAGGAATTTTTTTGTTTTGTTTCTGAGACAGTCATGCTCTGTCGCCCAGGCCGGAGTATAGTGGTGCGATCTCGGCTCACTACAATCTCCACCTCCTGGGTTCAAGCAATTCTTGTGCCTCAGCCTCCTGAGTAGCTGGGATTACAGGCTTGCACCACCACGCCTGGCTAATTTTTGCATTTGTAGTAGAGATGGGGTTTCGTTATATTGGCCAGGCTGGTCTTAAACCCTGGCCTCAAGTGATCCACCTGCCTCAGCGTCCCAAACTACAGATGTGAGCCACCGCATCTGGCTAGGAATGTTTTGATTATTAAAAAATTTACTCTTTGTCCACATTTCTGATTATTAAAGGATGTACAGTCTTCAAATCACAATGCCTACTGCCAAATTTTTCCCCAGAAAATTTGTACCAATTTGTCCAAAAAAAAAGGTTATTCCTTCTGTCATTTATCCGATTTACTAAATATTTACTAAATGCCAGGCATTGTGCAAGGTGCTGGGAATATAGTGGTGAATCAGTTAGACACAGATGCAGGTCTAAGGGAGCTTACATTCCGGTGGGGAAGATGAATATTAAAACAAAACCAAACCTCAGAACACAAAGCTGTTTTTGAAAGGAAGACTGTAATATTCAATTTGTGCCTTTCTGAGAAGTAGATTCTTACATGAATTAATTAATTTCTACTCAGTTTTGTTTATTTGAAGATGTTATACTTTTAAAGAAAGATTTGAAAGAAAAAGTTCGCCCATTATTGGCATCATTTCCTTAATACTACGGTTAATCCATTTTTCTGTTTTTGAGACATAGTCTCACTCTGTCACCCAGGCTGGAGTGTAGTGGCTGGATTTCAGCTCACTGCAACCTCTGCCTCCTGGGTTCAAGCAATTCTCTGCCTCAGCCTCCCGAGTAGCTGGGATTTTTAAATTTTTAGTAGAGATGAGGTTTCACCATTTTGGCCAGGCTGGTCTTGAACTCCTGACCTCCTGATCCATCCTCCTTGGCCTCCCAAAGTGCTGGGATTACAGGCGTGAGCCACTGCACCTGGACTGTTAATCCATTTTTCAATGTTCGGTTGTGGTTTCCCCATCCAAGAGCTTCTGTGCAGCCTGGGTTTCCTTCTACCTCCACTCAGGTTCAGGGAGGTAGATGTCCGCTGTCTCAAACATCAACCTCCAGACTTTAGAGGGGGCACAAGATTATTAATGCACAAAGGTGGTTAAGGAAACTGGAAAGGCTGACCAGGCTGTACCTTGGAATTTATTTTGTCTTGGATAATATGTAGCATTAGCAGAGAGTAGAAGCTGGTCAAGTATCTTTGTGTCAAAGGGTAGTTCTGTGAGGGTTTCTTTCCTTAATATTCCTGGCTGGGAAAAAACTCATTGAAGACCTTCACTGCTCTTCACTTTTGAACTCTGGGACAGGGCATGATAGGACCAGCAGAGGGCGCATTTGTATTGACCAAAAGCTGAAGTTCTACATTGATGAAACGTCCATTGTGATTAGACTTGAAACCCTGTCGGTTTTGGGATGTGGACCATAGAAGGGTGCTTTTTTTTCTCCTAGTAAAATAACCTGATATTTAGGAAGTATTGAAACAAACGAAGTCAGTGCTTTGAATAATAACTTACGACTTTTAACTACTTTTAAAAAGTCTATACAATATCTTAAACATTCATAGTATAGGAAAAATACTGTATAATCATTGCCTATAGATTTGCCACTTAGTTCTGTGAAATCTTAACATTTTGCCATATTTGAGTCCTGCATTTTCTAAAGAAATAAAACATTTAAGACACAGTCCAAGACTTCATTGTATCATGTGCTACTATGGTTTGAATGTTATTGTCTCCTTTAAAATTCATGTGTTGAAAACTAAATATTCAATGCAGCAGTGTTGGGAGATGGGGCTTAATCAAAAGTGTTTAGGTCATGGAGGGTTCCATTCTCATGAATAGATTAATGCTGCTATAAAAAGGGTTTGTGGGCTGGGCACAGCAATGCACACCTGTAGTCCCAGGTACTCGGGAGGCTGAGATGCTGGATCATGTGAGCCCAGGAATTCAGGGTTAGCCTGGGCAACATAGAGAGACCCCATCTCTAAAAAAAAAGGGCTTGTGGGAATGGATTCTCTCTCTCTTGCTTTTTTTTGGAGATGGAGTCTTGCTCTGTAGCCAGGCTAGATTGCAGTGGTGTGATCCAACGTCACTGCAGCCTCTGCCTCCCAGGTTCAAGTGATTCTCTTGCCTCAGCCTCCTGAGCATCTGGGATTACAGGTGCACACCACAGTGCCCAGCTAATTTTTGTATTTTTAGTAGAGACAGTGTTTCACCATGTTGGCCAGGATGGTCTCTATCTTTTGACCTCGTGATCCACCCGCCTCGGCCTCCCAAAGTGCTGGGATTACAGGCGTGAGCCATCCTGCCCGACCTCTCTTGCCTCTTTGCCTTCCATCATGTGAGGACTCAGTAAGAAACCTGCATCTTGATCTTGGGCTTCTCAGACTCCAGCACTGTGGGAGACTAAATATCTGTTCTTTATAAATTAGCCAATCTCAGGCATTCTGTTACAGCAATACAAATAATCCCATTTCTCTCTCTCCCCTAGAGGTAATCAATTTTTTAATTTGATATTTATCAGTCCTCATCTATATTTTTATATCTGTATTACATATAAATGGACATGTAAACAATATACAGTATTATTTTATATATTAAAACTTTACATAAATGATATTGTTTATATAACTTTTTCAACTTGCCTCCTTATTTTGCTTAATGTTATGTTTTTGGGATTAACCGATATTAATATATGTAATTTTATTTTAAGCTATCATACAGTATTTCATTGTACAAATATATGACTTTTTAAATCCATTTTAGTGTTGATGGCCATTTTGACTATTTCCAATTTCTTGTGATTATAAATAATATTTCAATGAACCTTTTTAGGTGAATCACTGTTCATACATACTTTCTCTAAAGTATACCTGGGAATGAAATTGTTGGGTTGCAGGATATATGCATCTTCAATTTATTGGATATTTCCAAATTGCTCTAAATTTCTAAAACTTCATATGCTCTTCAATAGTGTTTATAGACTTTTAAACTTTTGCTGATCTGATATATATATATAAAAGGATATATTTTTGTTTTAATTTGAATTTTCCTGATTAGTAGGAAGGTTGAACTTTTTTTCTACATGGCCATTTATTTAGGTTTCTTCTTCTGTTAGTTGCCTGTTCATATCATTTGCTCATTTATTTCCTTTGGGTTGTCTTTTTCTTTCCCTATTTGTAGAGGGAAGAAATGCTGCTGCATTTTGGCTATGAATCCTTTGTTGGTTACATGCATTTCAGGTATCTCCTTCTAATCTGCAATTTGGCTTTTAGCTTTATGCTGTCTTGTTGAAAACTTAACTTTAATATAGTCAGATTCATTGTCCAGGCACAGTGGCTCACACCTGTAATCCCAGCACTTTGGGAGGCCAAGGTGGGCAGATCACTTGAGTTCAGGAATTCGAGACCAGCCTGACCAACATCGTGAAACCCTGTCTCTACTAAAAATACAAAAATTAGCTGGGCCTGGTGGTGCATGCCTGTAATCCTAGCTACTCGGGAGGCTGAGGCAGGAGAATCACTTGAACCCAGGAGGTAGAGGTTACAGTGAGCTGTGATCAAGACACTGCACTCCAGCCTGGGCAACAGAGCGAAACTCCATCTCAAAAAAAAAAAAGAAAAGATTTATCAATAATTTTCTTTATGGTTTTTGTTATGAATAATAGGTAAAAAGATTTTTCTTTTCCCAAATTCATAAAGATATTCTGCTATATTTTCTTCTAAAAGTTAAATTTTGCTTTTGGACATTAAGCTCCTGAATACACCTGATATTTTGTGAGGTGAGAATTTTAAAATTGGATAACCAGTTGTCTCAAACTTATATAATGAATGATAGATCATCCTTTTCCCACTATTTTCCTCAGTGTTTTATAATGCTATTTTTGCCATATATCAAGTTTCTGTACACAGGCACATTTATTTCTGGATTCTCTATTCTCTTCTCGCTGTCCCTAAGCCAATAAAATACAGTTTTATCTTTTGCAGCTTTAAAATAAGTTTTTATATTTGGCAGGGCAAACTCTTCCACTTTGTTTTTCTTCAAAATTGTATTGGCTAGTGTCTTAGTCTGTTCAGACTTCTATAATAAAATACCATAAACTGGGTAGCTTATACACAACAGAAATTAATTTCTTATGGGTCTAGAGGCTGGGAAGTTCAAGGTCAGGGTGCTGGAACATTGTGTCTGGTGAGGGCTACCTTCTGGTTCATGGAGGGAATCTTCTTTTGTGTCCTCACATGATAAAAGGGGCAAGGCAGCTCTCTGGGGCCTCTTTTGTAAAGGCACTAATCCCATTTTTGAGGGTTCTGCCCTCATGACTTAATCACCTCCCAGAGGTCTGACCTCCAAATACCTTTACACTGGTGATTAGGTTTCAGCATATGAATTTTGGGGAAACACATTCAGACCGTGACAGTTATTTCTGGCTTTTCTATATGAATTTTAAGATCAGCTAATCATGTTCTGCCAAAAACCCTGTTGGGGATTTTTAGAATTGCAATTGCATTGAATTTATAGACTGCCAAAAGTAAAAACCAAACCCAGTCAGAATCTGATCAAGTCTCTAGTCCAAGTGTTAACGTACAGGACATGTGGCAGACAGAGAAACATATTAAACTACACCATGAGGATGCAATCAGCAAAGCCTAGATTGAAACTCAACATGACAAGTGACCCAATTTTCTATAAACAAACTAAAAGGGGGAAAAATAAATGGAAGGGAACTTATAGATTCAATTAGATTTATTATTATTTTTTAAAATAAGGATGGAGTTTCACCACGTTGGTCAGGCTGGTCTTGAACTCCCGACCTCAGGTGATCCACCTGCTTTGGCCTCCAAAGTGCTTGGATTACAGGTGTGAGCCATCATGCCAGGCGAGATTCAATTAGATTTAAAGGCCCCATCAACCAATTGCAAACAGTTAGTTTGCAAATTCTAAAACAATTATAATAATTATGGGACAATTTGAACTTTGAAAACTGGTTGAATATTCAATAATATTAAAGATTTAAAATTAAAAAAAGAATTATTTAAATTTTAGGTATAATAATGGTATTATGATTATGTTATAAGAGTCATTTCTCATCTTTGAGAGATGTGTTCTCAAGTATATATGAGTAAAATGAGATGAGCCTAAAGTCTGTTTTTAAATAACATGGGAGAAAGAAAGGAGCTGGAGACAGAGGAGAACAGTATTGGCCACGAGATGGGCAGATGGCATTCATTGTGCTGCTCTGCTCACCTCTGTGTGTGTTTGTGGTTTTCCATAATAACAATTACTTTTAAATTCTATTTTTAAATTGTGCTTTATGCTTTCAAACACTAGTTTTTACACAATTGATTTCTGTGTATTGATCTGTATTTAGTAATCTTTCTGAATTATTTTGTCTTTTAATGTCTGTAGAGTTCCTTGAATTTTCCACTTAAGTAATAATATAGTCTGGAAATAATACCCGTGTCATTTTTCTCCTTCCTGTCTTTTCATCTTTCCTTTCTTTGGTTTCTTTACTGTTCTGGTTAGGATTGCTAGAACAATGTTGAATAGAATCAGTGACAGAAGACATCCTTGTCCCAGTCCTGTCTCTAAAGAGAATGCTTCTTGGCCAGGTGCGGTGGTGCATGCCTGTAATCCCAGCACTTTGGGAGGCGGAGGTGGGTGGATCACCTGGGGTCAGGAGTTTGAGACCACCTTGACTAACATGGTGAAACCCCATCTCTACTAAATACGAAAAATTAGCTGGGTGCAGTGGCGGGATACCAGCTACTTGGGAGGCTGAGGCAGGAGAATCACTTGAACCTGGGAGGCAGAGGTTGCAGTGAGCCAAGATCACGCCATTGCACTTCAGCCTAGATGACAAGAGCGAAGTGGTGTCTCAAAAAAAAAAAAAAAAAAAAAAATTCTCAAGTTCTAACATTCGTGTGATGTTTACCGTAGGTTTTTCATGGATACTCTTTGTCAAAATCAGGAAGCCCTCTTCTATTCTTAGTCTGGTAAGTTTTAATTGGGAATGGGTGAATTTTATTTTTTCCTTTTGCATCTATTGAGGTGATCCTTTTACCCATTAACCTCTTGGTGTGGATTATAAACATATTTTCATATGTTAGACCCTCTTTGAATTCCTGTGATAAACCAAATTAAGTTATGTGTATTGTTAATACTTTTAAAAATATAAGCTTAAGAATTTGGTTGGTTAATAGTTTATTTAGGAGTTTTGTATGTTTGATCAGAAGTGAGACTGGTCTATAATTTTCCTTTTTTTTTTTTTTTGAGGCAGAGTTTTGCTCTGTTGCCCAGGCTAGAATGCAATGGCTTGATTTCGGCTCACCACAGCCTCCACCTTTTGGGTTCAAGTGATTCTTCTGCCTCAGCCTCCCAAGTAACTGGGATTATAGACATGCACCACCATGCCTAGCTAATTTTATATTTTTAGTTGAGACGGGGTTTCTCCATGTTGGTCAGGCTGATCTTGAACTCCTGACCTCAGGTGATCCTGAGGTGAAGGTTGCAGTGCCTTGGCCTCCCAAAGTGCTGGGATTACAGGTGTAAGCCACCACACCCGGCCTATAATTTTCCTTTCTTATGTTTTCCTTATCTCTAGTTTTAGCTGCTTTTTGGTTTTGTCAAATTTAGGTATCTTGTTAGAAATGAACTTTTCTTCCTGGGAGGTGAAGAGAATTTTCAGAATCAAGGGACGACTGTTGTTCTCTGGGAATCTGGGGTTCTTCCTTGGGGACGTCCTCAGTCTGGGCTGAGTAGGAGGAAGCCAGAAACATGCTTAAGGGTGCACCGCTTCCCACTTCCTCCTCCTTCACTATGAAGGAGAACTTTGAAATACTTCCCAGAGGAAAAATAGAGCAGTACCAGAGTGTTAAGGACTAGCAGAATATTCTGCACACAGTGCTGTGGGCTGCAGATAGCAGGGCCTGGCCGTGTGCTGTGCTGTGACTGCAGGCCTCAGACTGAGCAATGTGGGGAGCAAGGAGCCCCAGGCTTCTGCATGGTGCCGTCTTCCAGGCTGTAGATTCCGGTGAGTGGCACCACCGGGACTCCTGGGCACACACTGCTGGTCTCCCTGTTTTCTCCACAGTGTTAGGAGGAACTTTTCCAGCCCTGGCTACTCCTCACTTCTTTGCACAGGTCAGGCAATCATTACACTTGCTCCTTCTGGAGCTGTTTATTCCTGAAGCCGGAAACTGCCCAAGGAAAAGCCTTCAACGTGAAACTCACCTGAATGGAATGGAACTGAACTAGATGACCGCAAACACTGGGCAGAGACTCCAGTTACCCTGGTTTTAATAATTAGTTGTGAGGCACAGTTCTCTTGACTTGGAGGCCTCAGGTTTCCTCATCCATAGTATAAAAGAACTTCTAAATCACCTCCAAGATTCATGCTGGCTTAAAAAACATACTGCTGTAATTTTGTGATGTTTCCCTGACTTTGTAACTATTTCCTCTCAGAAACACATGAATGGCATCACAACTCAAATTCAAGGATGGTGGAGTCATGGAAACCTGGGTTCATCTCTCAGCTTCTCCACTTATTGACTGTGTGCCCTTGGGCAAGTTACCTAACCTCTCTGAGCCTCATTCTCCTCATCTGTGAAATAGGGATAATACACTTTACCTCATAAGATCATAGTGAGGATAAAACGAGTCAGATGTACATAAAGCACCCAGCATTGTCTGGCTTCATTGTAAATGCCAAAAATGGCCGGGCGCAGTGGCTCAGGCCTGTAATCCCAACAGTTTGGGAGGCTGAGGCAGGCGGATCACCTGAGGTCAGGAGTTTGAGACTAGCCTGGCTAACATAGGGGAAAACCTGTCTCTACTAAGAACACAAAAATTAGCAGGGCCTGGTGGCCGGCGCCTATCTCCAGCTACTCCGGAGGCTGAAGTGGCAGAATCGCTTGAACTCGGGAGGCCGAGGTTGCAGTGAGCTGAGATGGTGCCACTGCGCTCAGGCCTGGGAAACAGAGCGAGCCTCTGTCTCAGAAAAAAAAAGTAAACGCTAAAAATGACTTCCCCTTTTTCCACCCCTAAGTGGAAAACTAGCCAAAATAAAACGGCATCAATTAAAAAGTCCAAATGGTTTGGGTGGCACTCCAGGGGCCTGCCTGCCTCCTGGCCTTCTCCCCAGGCACTGTGCGAGCCTGTTTTTCAGATGTTTAGACCTTCGAGCTCTGCCAGTCTCCACCTCGGGATGCAATCCACAGGAGGGCCCAGAGTTAGAGACATCGCAAGCCACCACCGAGAGGAAAAGAAAAGACGAAAGGAGGCGACACACCCGGAGAAGCGACCCTTCGGGGAGAGCCCGCCTGGGGTCTTGAGCTCACCGGCGAGGAGCTCCTTTTGTGAGGCGGGGACGACCTGGCGCAGCAGCGGGGCGCTAGGAGGAGCCTCCCCGACGCCGCGGGGTCCCGAGCGGCGCCATTGAAGCCGCAAACGCGGCCGGCCCGAGACGGGCTGCTCCCTGCGCGCCTGCTGTGGGCCCCTGCCGCCGCGGAGGCGCAGATGCCGCACTGCTGGGCCACTTCGTCCCCTCCCCGATTGGCCACACCTTTTTTTTCCCTTTAAAAAAATTGCTTGAAGAATCTTTTCGTTCAGATTTCTCTAGAGAGAGAGAGAGAGAGAGAGAGAGAGAGAGAGTGAGAGAGAGAGTGTGTGTGTGTGTGTGTGTGTGTGTGTAGTATTTCTTTAGATCTACCTCTATTTCCCCGGACCTTGCTGTTTTCTCCTGGGGGGTGAACCCTCTTTTTGATAGCTGTTAACATCCAGAATTAATCTGTGCAGACAGAGCCTGGGGAGGTCAGCCTCACCATTACCCAGCTCTGCTATCAAGGATGTGGTACCTAACTACTCTGTGCCTCAATTGTCTCATCTGACAAACAGGGATAACAAGGGCTGCTTCTGTACAGGATTGATATTAAAGTTAAATGAAGCACTTTATAGAAAATGCATAGCCTGGTGTCTGGCACACAGGGAGTATGAACTGCTG
This sequence comes from Plecturocebus donacophilus, assembly GCA_004027715.1. Classification (NCBI taxonomy): domain Eukaryota; kingdom Metazoa; phylum Chordata; class Mammalia; order Primates; family Pitheciidae; genus Plecturocebus; species Plecturocebus donacophilus. The sequence continues at coordinate 11,096 of PVKP010034037.1, read as the reverse complement.
TCTGTCTTGTCTTGATGTCTTCACAAATGGGTGAATGCAGTCTAGGTTCAGTAAATGCCTTCCTTCATCTCAGCCATCACTTCCTTCAGGAAGCCCTACCTGATTTCTCCCTATCCCTTCTGCCCAGTCTGGATCAGTTGTCCTTCCTGTATTCTCTTAGAGCACTGATCGCACTGCGCTCACTGGAGCTGTGTGCACGCATATCTGCTTTCTCCACCGAAGCGGGAGCTGCAATAAGGGGTGTGTTTTATCCAACCACAGAGGGTATGAAACTTAGGGATCAGCACCTGTATGCTGAGTGAATAATGGAAGCTTCCATTTATGCAGTCAGTGGTGAAAGACTTAAGGCCTGAACCTGGAGGCTGAACCGTGGAGCTATCTCAGTGGTGGCACCGTGGATTCTGCTTTTCCCCTTACCAGAAACAGTTCCAATGTCACTGAGTCACAGAAAGTGAGAGACAGAGATTGGAAGGTCAGTTTTGTTATTTTCAGGTCAGGAAGTGGACACCTCCAGAGGCCCAGGGGTTTATGGAGGCCTTATGCCATGTAGGAGCACCATGGCAAAGCAGTGCTCCCATCTTGACCTGTTGAGCTGTCACTCACTTGTTGCTGCACTGAGCCAGGGTCCACAAATGGCACAGGGATGGCCTCCTCCCAGACTGTCACCTGAAGGAGGATGGGTGGTAGCAGATTCACGTAGGACACAGTGAAGGTGGCAGACCAGCCATCCCTGGAAATGGGGGTGGGGGACGAGCTTGGGAAGGAGGCCTGGCCCCAGTCCTGGATCTGCAGCCTGTCACTGTGCAAGCCTGAGTGACTCATAGATGCCCAGAGCATGAGAATGGGATGGGGCCCTAGAGACAATCCATCTCGACCTCTTTGGTTTATGGGAAAGGAGACAAAGGCCCAGGTAAGCGACCTGCTCCTCCCTAAACTACAGACTTAATCAAGGGCACAGCTGGTAAAAGAATCCACGTCTTTTGAATCTGAAAGCCAGTTTCCTCAATGAATGGATTCCAGTGTTTCCCAGATATCACTGGGCATATGAATCACTTGAGGACCTTGTTATAACACAGGCAGGTCTAGGGTGAGACCCCAGATTCTCTTTCCTAATAAGCTCCCAGGTGCTAGCTAGAATGGCTCTAGATAGGTGGTTCTTACAAAAATCACTGGTCTAGACTGCACTATGATGAAACTACTTGGTGTACTAGCCACGAATTAGTGTAGCCTTATCAGGTGAATGAGGGCATTGCCTGCTGGGACACTCACCGAGAAGCTGATAGAGCCAGTGTTTGTCTTCCCCATCAGCATTAGTCACCTGTTGCCCTGTTGGCTGCTCCTGGGTCTATGGTGAAGACACAGGTTCTGGCTGGTGGCTGTAGGTTCCTTGACTGCATCCTAGTTAGAGGGCAGTGACTTACTCAAGGCATCAGAATCACCTGAGAACTTACTAAACACGCAAAAGCATCAGGACTCAGCCCAGATCTAGTGAATCAGAAACTCAGGGTGGGGCCTAGAAATCTTTATTTTAACAAGCCTTACAGGTGATTCTGATGCACACACTGAAGTTTCAGAACCATTGGCCTAGGAAATAAACAAGAATTGAGATAAGAATTTAAATTTTATTGTTTCCTTGGACTTTGGACAGGGGTAGAGGAGTGGAAAGTTTTGTATTTAAAGCCAGAGCAATTTTTTCAAAGCCGCTTTGATTTGGAGGTTGCTGATTTGACCTGTCTTGTGGAAACTTGCATGAAGTGTTCTCACCAAGTCTGACTCGTGATATTCTCACTGCAGGTGAAAACTGATTCACTGCTTGTAACTAACCGTGAAGATCACTACTTAATTTAGAGTAGGAAAAAAATCCTGGTAATTATCCTTGAGACCTATGGGGAGAAATTTTTTTTTTTTTTTTTTTGAGACAGGGTCTGGTTATGTTGCCCAGGCTGGAGTGCAGTGGCATGATCATAGCATAGCTCACAGCAGCCTCAAACTCCTGGGTTCCAATGATCCTCCTACCTCAGCCTCTGGACTGATGAGACTACAGGCATGTGCCACCATGCCCAGGGACTTTTAAAATTTTTTGTAGAGATAGGATCTTGCTGTGTTGCCCAGGCTGGTCTCAGACTCCTGACCTCAAGTGATCTTCCTGTCTTGGCCTCCCAAAGTGTTGAGATGACAGGCGTGAGCCACTGTGTCCGGCTGAAAATTGATCCTTAAATAGTTTAAAAAAATTCCTTGGCACTCCCTCCTCTTTTTCCTTCAAAGACTTGAAATTCTTTCTAAACATTAGTGTTTATCATTCAGGACAGGAAAATGCCTTCTTTAATTTTCTGTGGTGATATGTCATTGCATTAAAGATGGTCTGAATAAGCTTTATGAAGCCCAGCTGCTGCCTGCCCTTCTTTCATGAGATAGGAAATCTGTTTTGACTGACTTGGTCATTGCTTAGGTTTGGCCATGTTCTGTGCTGCCTAAAACCTCCATCGCACTTGGCCAAGCTTTTGGAGCCCTGTCAGTGTGCACATTCTGCATATGTGATTTATGATACGGCAGATCTGAAGACTGGAGCCTGTTTCTCTGGACAGCTTCACTCTGTCTTGAAAGTGGAGGTGGTAAGAGCTCACGTGAACAGAAACCTGCTTACAGCTTGACCAAACCCAGCATCAGGCCACCATAATGTATTGTTGTCTGATATCCCCAAAACAACAAGCTCTTGTAAAATTAGTATAAAAATTAATTACTTTTGACTGGATGTCAACTGAAGGACATGGTAAAAGGTATAAACAGAAAAAGATCAAGTTAAGGGTGAAATTCAAAATCTGTGACTTTACACATTTATGTCTTTTTTTTTCTTTTTTTGATATGAAGTGCAACAGTGCGATCTCAGCTCACTGAAAACTCTGCCTCCCTGGTTCAAGCAATTTTCCTGCCTCAGCCTCTCCAGTAGCTGGGATGACAGGCATGCACCACCACACCCAGCTAATTTTGTATTTTTAGTAGAGAGAGGAGTTCTCCATCTTGGTCAGGCTGATCTCGAACTCCCGACCTCAGGTAAGCCGCCCACCTGGGCCTCCCAAAGTGCTGGGATTACGGGTGTGCACCACCATGCCCGGCCTACACATTTATCTTGTTTGCTCTTTTGGGTTCCCACACCCCTCTGAGTTCCAGAGGAGATAAGAAGAGTCATGGTGTCATTTCCCAGATTGGAAAATAGTGACCATGAGAGGGTAGCTATTGATTCATTGTGATAGCCAAGTTGAGACTGCTCCCTCTGCTGGACAACTTTGTACAAGTACCGTCCTGTACTGGCCTTGCATACACTCCTACATCCAGAGATGTAGGTGACAGGGGCTAGGACTGTCAAGATGACAGGCCCCACTCTGTTAAAATATTATATATCCCTGTATGCAGGGGACCCCAGCCCCCTCACCTACATATCCAAGCCCCCATGAAAGCAAGAGGAACAGAGAGATGGAGGTGCCTGTGGGGCCTTTTGGTAATGCCCCGAATTCTCCACTCTCTTACATCATCAGTCTGCTGCCTCTGGCAGAAAAGAAATCCTTCAACAAGTCCAAGAACATAAAGCATGTTATTATCACTCGGTTTGTGATCCACCAAGCCATGCACTAACACATCAGAGTCAGAACTCAGCACTTTGGTCTGTGTTCCGACTTCCAACCAATGATCTGAAAGAACCATGGAAGGCTCATTCCCCATCAATTTTTTTTTTTTGAGACACAGTCTTGCTCTGTCACACAGGCTGGAATGCAATGACGCAAGCTTGGCTCACTCACTGCAACCTCTGCCTCCCGGATTCAAGCAATTCTCCTGCCTCAGCTTCCCAAGTAGCTGGGATTACAGATGCCCACCACCACGCCTGGCTAATTTTTTTTTTTTTTTTTTTTTTTTTTTTTGTATTTTTAGTAGGGACAGCATTTTGCCATGTTGGCCAGGCTGGTCTTGAACTCCTGACTTCAGGTCATGCACCTGCCTCAGTCCCCCAAAGTGCTGGGATTATAGGCGTGAGCCACCATGTCTGGCCACCTAGCTAATTTTTGTATTTTTATTAGAGACAGGGTTTCTCCATGTTGGCCAGGCTGGTCTTAAACTCTTGACTTCAGATGATTCACCAGCCTTTGCCTCACAAACTGCTGGGATTACAGGCGTGAGCCACCGCGCCAGCCCCCCCATTGACATCTTTTAACAGTGCAGAGTTCATCTGACAGTTAGGATTATAAGCTTATAAAGTCCCTGGAGTCAGATGTTCAAGGACAGGAAAAATAAAAAACTGAAAAATAAAATAGAAATAAAGTCCCAGCCAGTGGTTTCTACCTTGGTTGTCATGATGAGTTTCTCTGAGGGATCTTCCTGCTTCTTCCTGGTAGTCCAGTGCCTCTCGACTTTCCTGCTGGGTTAACACACAACAAAAAATACATTAGACAAAATAAACGCAAACACTTTAAACACTTCCATAGTCGACGCCTTTTGGTAAAAGGGAATTCAGTTTTCTTAGTGGTTTCTTCTTCTTCATCAACTTGTTTTTACTTAAGTCTCCAGGAAGGCTGCTACTAATGTTAAACAGGCTTAAAGACAAGCAGGGCTGGACGTGGTTATAGGCACCTGTAGTCTCAGCTACTTAGGAGGCTGAGATGGGAGAATCGCTTGAAGTGGGAATTCCCAGGAGTTTGAGTCCAGCCTGGATAGCAAGACCCTGGACCCTGTCTCTTAAAAAAAGAAAGAAAAAAAAAATCCAGGGCCAGGCAGGCTTGTCACTAGCAGTGTTGAGCGATGTGACCTTCCTGGTTGTACTTATTTTCGTGGGGTCTTGTATCATTCACCTGTGCAGTGCTCAATGCCTGGCATTTGCAGGAGTTTATTGGGAGAGGGAGAAGAAGGTCACGATAGAGGCAATCTGGCAGAAGGAAGCAAGGCACCTCCAGGACCTGAGGGAGGACTGGTGTGACTGGAGCAGAGACAGAGAACTGCGCAGGGTGAGGAGGGGTCAGACCCCTATGGCCTTGCAGGCAGGTTGAGGACTTTGGTCTTTATCTTGAGAACAAATGGAAAGCATTCAGGACTTAAAGCAGGGGAGCCAAAGGGTCAGACAGGCTTTTGCGGCATTCCTGGGATTACCATGGATTGGGTTTCTTATCACATTTGATCCCTTCTTCCTTCTTTCCTTGAGTCATACAAGCTGCTTGGAATCCTTCCTCCCAGCAATCTCCATAACTGTGCTGCACATCAGAATTATTTGAGAAGTTTTAGAAAATATGATTCCCAGGATCTAACTCCAAATAATAACAGTCAGACTCTCTGCAGTTGGGGCATTTTAAGGCTTCTAGGGTGAGTTTGATATGCAGCCAGGACTGAGAATCATGCTCTTCTCTAGAGCATTGGAAGAGCAGCTCTTCAGTGTCAAAGTAACATGGCAGGTGGAGTTGGTGACCCAAGTAAGCCCTGTATGTCTGATGAGGCCACCTCTGGGCCTTTGTCACCTGGATCCCTGCTCAACCCACAGCTTCATCTTGGTGCTAGAGCTGGAATCATGAAGGGTCCTGGAAGTCTCTCCAGGGTTACCTCATTCTGTAGTGACAGTCACCTTTCTACTTTGCTATCAAAGTTGCAACCTGCTTGAGAAGAGACAACTAATTATCTGCTATTTTGGCACTCTAACTCCCCTCTGAGTTCCCTCACATGGTGGCTTTCTACCTTTCGTGTTTGTTTCTTACTTGTTAGCTTAGTGTTTGTAGATAATGATATACACTGACATAAAAAAGCTAACACAAGTAAATAATTTTCTTACTTCTGGGTTTCTTATTTTGGAGACAGAGCCAATTTGGGCTGGTACAGTTAAAAAAAAATCATCCTTGAATAAATGGAAAGGAGTAAGAGGCTAAGTTAGAAGCACAGGAAAGAGAAACTTAAAAAACAGAGTCTCTGGTTATGAAGCCTTTGAATCTAACAAGAAACTGTATTGAGAGGGAGAGTCAAGCTTCCTCTTTTGGAATAATTTTAATACCAAGAAGGAAAAACTTTCAGTCTCAATAACATGCAGCCATGAGCTTTCAGGGGCAAGGAATATCTTCTCATTTCACAGAGTGGGAGAGGGAGGCAGAGAAACTCAGAGATTTGGAAAAATATTTTCAGGTGAGTCCCTGTTAGAAAAAAATAGTCTTAATTTGAAACTCTGTCCATTCAATTGTATGTTGCTTAGGAAAGTGTCAAAGAGCTATCATTTTTTAGTTATAAGAATATGTATGTGGCTGGATGCAGCGGCTCACGCCTGTAATCCCAGCACTTTGGGAGTCCGAGGCGGGCGGATCATGAGGTCAAGAGATTGCAACTATCTTGGCCAACATGGTGAAACCCCGTCTCTAAAAAAAAAAAGACTCTGAACAATGTGTATAATATGCTAAAACTTGCATATACTATCTATCTGTGCATGCATCTGTCTGTATTTGCTTATATATGCATCATACATCCCAGGAAGGGGAACACAGGAAACTAGCAACAGCGGTTGTTCAAGGGAAAGGAACAGAGCAGCTGGAAGGCACACTGTTTTGTACTTAAATTTGAAAAAAACCTCTTTTGAATATATTTCAGATTCCAAATTTGAATTAAAGAAACTAAACCGGCTGGGTGCGCTGGCTCACGCCTGTAATACCAGCACTTTGGGAGGCCGAGGTGGGTGGATCACCTGAGGTCAGGAGTTTGAGACCAGCCTGCCCAACATGGTGAAACCCCACCTTCTACTAAAAAAAAATACAAAAATTAACCTGGGAATGGTGGTAGGCACCTGTAATCCTAGCTACTCAGGACACTGAGGCAGGAGAATCGCTTGAACCCAGGAGGTGGAGGTTGCAGTGGGCTGAGATTGTGCCATTGCACTCCAGCCCAGACAACAGAGTGAAACTCCATCTCAAAAAAAAAAATAAACTAAACTTAAATAAAATGCTATGTCACTTTTAGTCTGAGTTACAAATGCCATGATTAAAACTGAGTGATGGAAACACAGGTAATAATTCTTGGTGAGTGAGCAAAACAAATGGAGGGACTGCAAATTCAAATCCCAGTTCTGTTATTCCAGCCAGTGCTCTTCCTCTGTTCATTCAGCTAATGAACATTTACTGAGTGTCTGCTGTGTGCCAGGTACTGAGATAGGCACTGGGGGCACAAAGATGAAAGATGTAGTCGTAGGACGCTCACTGACTTGTGGGGAGATGACAAGTCAGTTCGCAATGCAGCGTGATAAATGTTGTGGCAGATTATGACAGGTTTCTGCAGGGCCTCATGGGAGGTGAAACTAAATTAGGCTGGGAAGGTTGTTTACCAGCAGACACAGTGCTAAATCTTGCAGTGAAGGGAAGGTAGAACAATTCCAGGCAGAGGAAGCAGCATGTGCTGGCTAGGGGATAGTTTGGTGCGGGGGCAGTGTGTGGACACTGTAAATTAGACCCAGGCCAGATCTTGCATGTTTCAGTTCGGAGTTTAAGAAAAATTGCACATGTTATATATTTTTCTATTTGTAAAATAAATATATCTTTGAAGCCAGGAATTTAACCAGAGGGCCAATGGGGACACAGTCAAGAATTTTAAGCAAACCAGTGATAAGACTGAGCTGTATTTAGAAAGAGCAGTGGCAGCAGTGTGATATTATAAGACCCGGGGAGGAGGAAGAGTCACAGACACTTTGTGAACACAAACTTCAGCATTGAAACCAACATGTGAGAGGCAGTTTCTCCGGTGGCTAAGTTATAGGTCCCACAGTCAGGCTGTCTGCACTAAAGTCCTAACTCCTACACTTGATGTCTTACAGACCATGGGAGTTACTTAACCCCTGAGCCTCAGTTTCTTCAGCTGGAAACAGACAGATGCTGGACAAATGATCTTGGGTTATCTGTCCTCGGAAAACCTTCCAGCTGTCCTGCCCTCCACTCGCATACACAGCACCCCGTCTGGGCACATTACTTTAGGACCACAGCAGGCTTTCTTGGGGAGCTGCTGGGAGGATGGAGGAGCATGGGATGCAGGACTCTGAGGTGTGGCCTGCAGCCTGCCTTGAGCTATCTGCATGGCTTATCATCGAACCTCAGCTTCTGCACCTGTGAAATGGGAGTAATAAGAAATAATCGTACAGAGTTCTCAAAAGGATTAACCAGAAAAATACATTTGGAAATTCCATGTAACATACCATGTGATACATGAATATAAATGACTAATTTCAATACTTTCTTAATGATGGAAGAAAATCAGGACCTCATTTGAAAGTTTCAGCTTCAAGGTAGTACAACTTTTCTTGTGTAACAGAAAAGTTCCCTACGTTGTCTTTGTTAAAGACCTTAATGACATGAAAATCATAGAGTACCTTGTGTTATTAAGATTAAAATAAAAAAATTTACAATACATTATCAAATCTCGGCTCCCTTCTTGGGTTCTGCAGCTAGAACAAAGAAGGACAACTACGTGCACAGGAACAGAAAGAACAGACAGACCTCATGGATCTCTGATATCATGGGGTTGTTTGGCTTTGAATCCTAGCTCCCTCTGCTGCCAGCCACGTGATTGATCATCTCTCAGCCCCGGTTTCCTCATCTGCATAGTGAGGAATCAACACACTTCCTGGGAAAGGTGACGGGAAGATTAAAAAAGGCTCAATATGTGAGGGGTCTGGCCCTAGCAGGGATCAGTGAATATTTGTTTGTTCCTTTCTCCCTGATGAACTGAGTCCTTTACAGATGTGAACATTCTTTCAAAACGATTATTTCATGTAATTCTTGCTTCACAGTTGAGAGGCAGGTATGAAGGTCCATTATTATTATTATTATTGTTGTTGTTATTTTGAGACAGAGTTTCGCTCTTGTTGCCCAGGCGGAGTGCAGTGGTGCCATCTCGGCTCACTGGAACCTCCGCCTCCTGAGTTCAAGTGATTCTCTGGCCTCAGCCTCCCGGGTAGCTGGGGTTACAGGCACCCGCCACTGCGCCCGGCTAATTTTTTGTATTTTTAGTAGAGATGGGGTTTCAACATGTTGGGCAGGCCAGTCTCAAACTCCTGACCTCAGATGATCTGCTCACCTCAGCCTCCCAAAGGGCTGGGATTACAGACGCGAGGCACCGCGCCTGGCCAGGTCCCAGTATTATTATCTCTGTTATTATTAAGAGAAAATGGAGTCCCAGAAGCAGCACGAGGTCACTTAGTGTCAGAGAAGTACCCCCTGCTCCACCAAGGGCTTCCCAACTACTAGTCTGACATTTTAATATTGATAATATTCCACTTAATTCTGGGCTTTTTTCTTTTGGAGCTAGAACAAACTCAAATATTTTTCCTGGCAATGTTAGTTAAGTGTCCTGGAACCACTAAATCTCGAGACCAGCTTGTGATCCCTCTACAACTTTCCTGCCAAGTGGTCATCAAGGCACATTTAAATGCTTCTGGAGACCAGAACTTATCTCCTAAGGCACCCTGCTCCATCTTTAGACAATGTCCTAAGCCAAGCATTATTTCCCTGTTGTATGTGAAATCCACAGATTCAGGGGCATCCCCCCTCTGCTTGGTGGGATGCATATACACCTGGCCACATAAGTAAAGCTTGGGACTGGCCTCAAAACAGGTGGACAGCTCTAACTGTAGGCACAGCTGGCTCTTGTCCATCCAGGCCAATTCCTCTACTTTGCATTTGAGGGCACTATGTGCTAACTGTGTGGGAACTGCGAGGTGGAAGCTTATTTCTCATTCTTCAGATGTTCTGGGCATAACATACACACCCTTTGATAGCAACGTGGAGTATAAGGATATTTAATTCGGCATCTAACATTATTGCTATTTTCTTCCCTACTACCATGACCTACCCCTGATAATTTAAAAAGTCCCTGAAAAAAAAAACTCTATCCTTATTTATTCATCAATTACCATTTCTTTTTGAAAAACAAAATCGAGTTTTTAAAAACATGGTTCAAAAAATTTTTTTTCTTCTTTTTTGGTTTAGAAAACAGGCTGGTCTCGGCCAGGCGGAGTGGCTCAAACTTGTAATCCCAGCACTTTGGGAGATTGAGGTGGGTGGATCACCTGAGGTCAGGAGTTCGAGACCAGCCTGGCCAAAATGGTGAAACCCTGTCTCTACTAAAAATATAAAAAATTAACTGGGAGTGGTGGCGGGCACTTGAAATCCCAGCTACTGAGGAGGCTGTGGCAGGAGAATTGTTTGAGACTGGAAGGCGGAGGTTGCAGTGAGCTGAGACTGTGCCACTGCACTCCAGCCTGGGCAATAAGGGTGAAACTCTGTCTCTCTTGTTTTTTAAGAGAGACGTCTCGCTCTGTTGCCAGGTTGGAGTGCAGTGGTGTGATCTCAGCTCACTGCTACCTCCACCTCCTGGGATCAAGTGATTCTCTTGTCTCAGCCTCCCGAGTAGCTGGGATTACAGGCACGTGCCACCACGCTCAGCTAATTTTTGTACTTTAGTAGAGATGGGGTTTCACCATGTTGGCCAGGCTTGTCTGGATCTCTTGACCTTGTGATCTACCTACCTCAGCCTCCCAAAGTGCTGAGATTACAAGCGTAAGCCACCGCACCAGTCCAAAACTCTGTCTCAAGAAAAAAAACAGAGAAAAGAAAAGAAAAGGGCCTGATCTCAAACTCCTCAGCTCAAGGGATCCAAGCAGCTGGGATCCTAGACATGTGCCACTGTGTCCGGCATGGTTTGATTTTTAAATGAACCCAGATGTACTCTGGATCAACCATATTTCCCCAAATCTAAGCCTGATATAAACGGATTATTCTATATAATCGGCTAATAGTGTAGCCTTCAGTGTCGTGAAGAGATTATTTTTATTTATTTATTTATTTAGATAAAGAGAGAAAAGGAGAAAGAAAGAAAGAAACAGCAAAAGAAAGAAAAAAATAAGAATGAAAGAGAGAAAGAAAGAGGAGGAGAAAGAGGGAGAGAGAATGGGATTCTTGTTTTATTACCCAGGCTAGAATACAGTCTAAAAATGGGTATTAAAAACCTCTTTTATGCCAATAATTGTGCTTAACAATGGAGACAGGAAGGAATAGGGGATGAAAATAACAAATAAGCAGCCAACCAATATTTTATTTAAA
>PVKP010034036.1:0-24553 GCA_004027715.1 Plecturocebus donacophilus | reverse complement strand
ATTATTGTGTGGGAGTCTAAGTCTCTTTGTAAGTCATTAAGAACTTGCCCTATGTATCTGGGTGCTCCTGTAATGGGTGTGTATATATTTAGGATCGTTAGCTCTTCTTGTTGCATTGATCCTTTCACCACCATGTAATGTCCCTCTTTGTTTCTTATGTTCTTTGTTGTTTTAAAGTCTGTTTTATCAGAGACGAAAAGTGCAGCTTCTGGTAATGCTAGCTGGCTGTTTTGCCCATTAGTTGATGTAGATTCTTCATTATGGTGATGCTCTTTACCTTTTGGTATGTTTTTGGAATGGCTGATACTGGTTGTTCCTGTCTATGTGTTGCGCTTCTTTCAGAAGCTCTTGTAAAGCAGGCCTGGTGGTGATGTAATCTCTGAGTACTTGTTTGTTCTCAAAAAAAATTATTTTTCCTTCACTTATGAAGCTTAGTTTGACCGGATATGAAATTCTAGGTTGAAAGTTCTTTTCTTTAAGAATGTTGAATGTTGACCCCCACTCTCTTCTGGCTTGTAGGGTTTCTGCTGAGAGATCTGCTGTGAGTCTGATGGGCTTCCCTTTTTGGGTAACCCGACCCTTCTCTCTGGCTGCCCTTAGCATTTTCTCCTTCATTTCAACCCTGGTGAATCTGACAATGATGTGCCTTGGGGTTGCTCTTCTTGAGGAATATCTTTGTGGTGTTCTCTGTATTTCCTGGACTTGAATGTTGGCCTGCCTTGCTAGGTTGGGGAAGTTTTCCTGAATAACATCCTGAAGAGTATTTTCCAGCTTGGATTCATTCTCTTCATCACATTCAGGTACACCTATCAAACGTAGATTAGGTCTTTTCACATAGTCCCATATTTCTTGGAGACTTTGTTCATTCCTTTTTACCCTTTTTCTCTAATCTTGCCTTCTCATTTTATTTCATTGAGTTGATCTTCGACCTCTGATATCCTTTCTTCTGCTTGGTCAATTCGGCTGTTGAAACTTGTTCATGCTTCACGAAGTTCTTGTGTTGTGTTTTTCAGCTCCATCAATTCACTTACATTCTTCTCTAAGTTATCCATTCTCATTAGTATTTCTTTAAATCTTCTTTCAAGGTTCTTAGTTTCTTTGCATTGGGTTAGAACATTTTCTTTTAGTTCACAGAAGTTTCTTATTATCCACCGTCTGAAGCGTGATTCTGTGAGTTCATCACACTCATCTTCCGTCAGGCCTTGTTCTCATGCTGATGAGGAGCTGTGATCCCCTGTAGGAGGAGAGGCATTCTGATTTCGGGTGTTCTCAGCCTTTTTGCACTGGTTTCTTCCCATTTTTGTGGATTTATCCACCTGTCGTCTTTGTAATTGTCGACTTTCAGATTGGGTCTCTGAGTGGACGTCCGGCTTGTTGGTTATGAAGTTTTTTCTGTTTGTTAGTTTTCCTTCGGCGGACGCCCCTTCCCCACAGAGCTGTGCCTTCCTGGGTTCAGCTGTGCTTGCTGTGCTTCCCGGGTTCAGCTGTGCTTGCTCTCAGTCCTCAGCGCTTCCAATTGCTGTTCTCCTTGTGGGGATGGGACCAGCTGAGCTCGACTAAAAGGGCACCCAGTCCCATATACTCCACACTGAGAAGCGCCGTGCCAGCCAAAAGAGTCGCGCTGGCGACCCGTGTGGCTCCTTCGCCGGGAATCTCCCCGTTTGTGGGCATCAAAAATTCATCTGCAATTGTGGCATCCACTCACTCTCTGCGCTTTCACTGGGAGCTACAATCCTGAGCTGCTGCTACGTGGCCATCTTGGATCTCTCTCCCGTGAGTTACTTTTTAATCTCACATTTAGATTGAAAAAACCTGTCCAAAATGGGTATAGACATTAGGACTGAAGATGTGGTCAGATGAGGATGGTTCATGGAGACTGGAAGTACAATTTTTTTGACATGGCCCTATCAAAGTGTTTGGCAGAAACTGTGTCAGTATTAAGGGGGAATTTACATTAAAGCTATAGAGAATCTTCCAGAATTGAAGGAAAACCTGAGTAACAAGACCTCAGAAGGACAGCATCCTGTAATGCTTCAAAGAAATGAGCAGTGAGAGGAAATGGACAGTCTTTTCTAGAATGGCCCATTGGGATGAGTTCCCTTCAACCATGCTCTTTCCTGGGACCTCTCTGTCTGAAAACTCAATCTAGATATAAGTGATCAGGACTGGATCATGTAGCACTCCTTGTTTGGAGAAAGTCAGATACGATACCTAGATTACCATTAAAGAAAGAAAGATAAATTCAGTTTCTTTTCTGCTACCAGAAGAAGAGGATAGGGCAAACAATGATAGATGTCAGTTTTGTGATACATACACACACACACACACACATACATATGTGTTCTGATACATATGTGTGTGTGTGTGTGTGTGTGTGTGTGTGTATATATATATAGAGAGAGAGAGAGAGAGAGAGTACATTTATCATGTTAGGTGCTTTGACATATAAAATTTCACTTAAGTATTAATGGAAAATTTTTGAGAAAGGGATTAAATATTTCCCACATGAAAACTTTATCTTGGCATATTTACACAACATATTTGGTTTTATATTAGAAGACAGATGCATCTGGTCCCTGCTTGAAGTTATTGCATATATGTCAACTGTAGGCAAAAGCCACACCACAGAATTAAATATTCTTAGGCATGAAGAAGATAGTCTATTCAACTCCATTATTTTATAGATATGGAACTGAGAGTCTAAAATGGCATCATCCATAGCAGTGGTCATGAGCTACATGTGGCAACTGAGTACTTGAAATGTGGCTGGTCCAAATAAAGATGTGCTATAAGTATAAAATACTCACTGGATTTTGAAATTTTAGTATGAAAAATATAAAATATGAATAATTTTTAAAATTGATTGTAAGTCAGCATGATCATATGTTGTATATTTTGGGTTAAGTAAAATATATTTCTAAAATAATTCACCTATTTTTTAGTGCTGGTACTAAAAATCCAAAAAGACATTTGTGGCTAGGATTAATTTGATTGGACAATGATGATCTAGAAAGTTAAATGACTTGATCAAATGCTTATAGCTAGACAGTATGACAAGGTAGGAATCAACCCGTTTCTTGTGATCTTCCCTATTCCAAGACCAGTATTTCAGATTTGCCTTAGTTACTTTGATCATTTCTGTATTTGTTTCTTAATCTTTTTGGAATATGTTGGTGCTCTATATGACATCTTTCCATCCATTTAAAAAATATTGCACCTCATAATTATATTAATTTGCTTAGCTTTCAATTATTATAATTTAAAAAACATAGTTCAATAAAAAGCAGTAGGCAAAGATAAATTATGTCAATTCATTTCTTTTTCATATCCAAATAGAAAAGCAAAGAGGGATGAGAGCTTAAACTATCTGTACACTAGATTTAAATATAACCTTCTAGAATATTAGATGTTGCAACATTTCACTCCTTATTTAGAACACTGCTTGAGTGTAGCTGGTTCACATCAGTTAGTCAGGTTTACATCTATTCATAGTAATTTTTAAAAAAACTTTCTTCCATTTTCCCTCTCTATTCCTCTGCATTAGCATTTGAGAATATGAAAAGGTAGTTTTCTTTTCTTGTACATGGCAGCAGATGGATTCCTAGTGGAGTCTGTGACGTGCCTTCCAGGAGGCCTCTCACAGAGCAGTCAGCAGTTAAGCCGATCTAAGGGCTGGTCCTCCAGGTTCTATGAGAAGAAGTGGGCCACATCATGGAGAATATGGAAGAGTCAATGATTCCTCCAACCTGAGAAATGGAGGAGCAGTTCATTTAAAGTGGTAATAAAGAAACGGAGGTTCAGACATCTTCAGTTTTTTCCCCCACTCAGGTGATTTTTTTTTTTTAACTAATTACAAAATACTACCTTCTTCCCAGAGGTAACCATTATCCTAACTTTTTTTTTTTTTTACTTGGGCTCTGGGGTACACGGACACATCCTGCATCCTGCAGGATTGTTGCATAGGTACACACATGCCATGGTGGTTTGCTGTCTCCATCCCCCCATCTGCTCATCCCCCATCGCCTACATCAGGCATTTCTCCTGGTGTTATCCCTCCCCATCCTCCCCGCCCCTCTCTGTCTCTCTCCTCCCCTCCCCTCCATCCCCCCACCTAGCCCAGTGAGCGTTATTCCCTTCCCTGTGCCCAAGTGTTCTCATTGTTCATCACCCACCTGTGAGTGAAAACATGTGGTGTTTGGTTTTCTGTTTTTGGGTCAGTTGGCTGGGAATGATGGTTTTTAGATTCATCCATTTCTCTAGAAAGGACACAAACTCATTTTATGGCTGCATAGGATTTCATGGATATGTGCCACATTTTTTTTTGTCCAGTCTATCATCGATGAGCATTTGGGTTGGTTCCAGGTCTTTGCTATCGTAAACAGCGCCGCAATGAACATACATGTGCATGTGTCTTTATAATAGAATGATTTATAATCCTTTGGGTATATACCCAGTAATGGGATTGCTGGGTCAAATGGTATTTCTGGTTTTAGATCTTTGAGGAATGGCCACACTGTCTTCCACAATGGTTGAACTAATTTACACTCCCACCAACAGTGTAAAAGTGTTCCTTTTTCTCCACATCCTCTCCAGCATCTGTTGTCTCCAGATTTTTTAATGATCGCCATTCTAACTGGCATGAGTTAGTATCTCAATGTGGTTTTGATGTGCATTTCCCTAATGACCAATGATGATGAGCATGTTTTCATATGTTTGTTGGCTGCATAAATGTCTCCTTTTGAAAAGTGTCTGTTCATATCCCTTTGAATGAATTTGTTTGTTTGTTTCTTGTAAATCTGCTTTAGTTCTTTTTAGATTCTGGATATTAGCCCTTTGTCAAATGGGTAGATTGCAAAAATGTTTTCCATTCTATTGGTTGCCGGTTCACTCTGATGATTGTTTCATTTGCTGTGCAGGAGCTCTTAAGTTTAATTAGATCCTGTTAGACATCTCCAGTTTTAAACTCACTGACAAACATGGAGAAATGGTGAGAATATTGGATCTGTCTTTTGGACATGTTTTACTTGGTGTTCCACAGTCCAGTTATACTGTCGACGTAGTGAGGAAGGTAACTTAAACATTTTCAGTTATTTAAACAAGAATGTGAAGCTTATATGTGTACTATAACAAAACAAATGTACTTCATAGAGAATGATAATTTTTAAAATGTTACATACAGTTTTTGGTAAATACCTAACTTTATGTATTTATGCTGCCAAGAAGACATGAAACTCTTCTGAAATTCGTTGCTGCAAAGAAATAAATCTTCAGACATGAATGCCTAGTATTGCCTTCTACCTAGAATCATCAGAGTAATTCAGTAATACCTTCAGGCCACAGCAGAATGATAAGTCAAGGTTTGAGAGCAGGTTTATCATTATCATCATTAACCTCCAACTGAATCCAGTCAGCCAGATTTTGTATAAGAAGATTTTTCAGTGAGGAAAAAGACTCCCAATCAGTTCAATTATTCTCCCTAAAATAAATAAATACCTAAGGAGCATACCAGATCTTCAATGGAAATAAGGCTTTTCTTAAAACAGAGTTGTCTTGGAGTTTATTTTTCTGCTTATAAAGACAATGCATACATTCTTGGAATTGGCATTAGAAGCAAGGAAAATAATATATAGAATTTTTTTAATTATCTGAGATGATATAATAGTAGACACTAGAAAACTTTTTTCCTTTTTTTAAACTCCTCAATATGAACTAACTTTTCAGATTCTCTGTACCTACCTATTACTGATGCCAAGAGCAACTGGAGGTCCCAGGGAAAGAAGACTAATATAAATTTATCACATATTAAAATATATTTTATCACTTGAAAGCATTTTTCAGAAAATGTTTCAGCAATATATTTCTGAAGTTTTGACTCAATAATGTTTATTGAGAATTATTATGTGCCAGGTACTGCTTGTGTTACTCTCATATGAAGATTCCAAAAACTCTGTGTTAACTGATTATTTTTTATCTTTGTTTGAATATAAAGACACTGAAACTCAGAGGAGCAAAGTATCTTTCAAAGTTATGAAACAACTTAACACTGGACCAAGTGAATACTAGACCTGTGATTTTAAAATTGTTATCTGGCTCAAAGGTCTATTCAATTTCTTTCATCTAAAACTGAAAATGTTACTTAAACTCCATTTATACATAGTTGTATGTTACATATATGATATAGCAATGCATTTAACTTCTTAAGTATTTTAATTTATTAATTTTTCAGAATCCTCACTTTTTGTCTCTAACAAATGTGAAGTAAATAATATTATTCATGCTACCTGTTTTCAACATTTTCCTTGTTCTAGACTCCTTATTTCTGACATCAACAAAATTTGAAAAAGAGAGAAATAGAAAATATCTCAAAATATTTATTTCCATTTGCTTTTTACTTCCTCAAGCAAGAAGCCTATGGTTATAGAATACAGCACTGTGAGTATAGACTGTTTCAAAATTAACTTGTCTCTGAAAACTCAGGTTGTGGAGTCAAGCTGTAATAGACTCAGCAACAAATCAACAGGAAGCAATGAGAAGCTTCTGGAACAGACACAGTGCTTCTGGAACAGACACATCCACTTCTACTATAAAAGGCAGAATAACCTCAAAGTTAAGGTTGTCCCAGGATGTACTGGGGCCTTTCAACAAGAGGTATGAAAGCTAAATAAGCTTAACTAAGACAACAACCCTGACCAAGAAAACATACTTAAAAGCAAATGTGATATTTATTCTGGAAATTTACTAGCAAAGCAAATTTTAACATGGCAATTAAAACTGAGCTTGACAATTTAAGACCTGAGATTAAACTGATAAATGGAATCACAGGTTTGGAAAAGAATTTACTTGCAACTAGAGTAGGATTTACTGAACTAATGGATAGAAGTACCATTGAATTATTAAATATGTCTCGTAATTTCTTATTTTTTTGTTGCTCTTTTTGTTCTTTGTTCTGTTTGGATCTTGCAATACAGATTTTTAAGTTAATTTTACAAGTTATTTTGATCACTTGAAATATGAGTATATGTATTTAAAAGATTAGTAATTTTGAAGTGTATATCTTTGTTTTCCTCAATTTCTTTTATTTAAGCTTTCAATGCATAAACTCCTCCATGATGTAACAAATAGTAGCATCATCTAGTTGTTGATGATAATAGGTAATGAAATAATTAAGAAGAGCTTCTCAGTTTGCTTAAAACATCAATGATAGCGATACATTGAGAAAATCAGTTAGTCACAATGTGACTCTAAGTTGACATAAAACTCTAAGTTGAGGGCAATAGCAAGACTTAGAGAGACAGTGAGAGTGAAAGAGAAATTAATAAGCTCAGTGCTTGAGAAGGCATGAGTAAAATAGAAATTAAGTGGAATAGGAAAACTTGTTAGCATATATAGGTGATCTGAGCCTGCTATACATTCACACAGCAAGAAATGTATACCTTCAATCCCAGTGGCTTTCTCTCTGCTTTCCAAGACAACGGTCCATTTGAGAGAATGAATCAATCAGAGGGAGTGCCTATCAGAGGAAGAGATGTACACATGGCATTTATTCACTGCGGGGCATTTTGGGGCTCCAGTTGTTCCTACTAGGAGATATATAAGCATCATTATATGAGTAATTCAAAATATTCCTAACAGAAACCTCAGTGTGGAGTTCTAGAAAGATTCATTCTTCTCTGACAAGGGATGGCTGAAGGCATGGCATGAGAATTTCAATAAATAATTTACATTAATCCACAAGCATTACTGATTTGGCACAAGCAAATTGAATTCAGTTGGAGGATATTAAATGTTCATTTCCAAGTAGGCATTTTTTTTGTAGTTTCATTATTTAATTTTTTCTCTCATTTTGATGTTTTTTAAATGATACTATTTTGAAACCTTGCTTCAGAGAATGACCTCTCAAATCATTTAAGCCACTTTCTAAAATACATTTTTATTTTTATGTGTATTGCTGCTCCTCAAAATCCATCAGTAAATTGTGCAGGTCAAAACTCGTAGTTCTTGACACATTTATTTTTTATCTTTCTTTTTTCACAGTCATCTTATTAGCAACTTATCACATGGTTTTTCAGTTGGCAGTCCTAATTTGAATCATATCCATCCATAAAATAAAGCCACTTACCTGTTCTTTGGGGACTATAAAGGACCTTGTTCAAGTATATCTCTGTTATCTCAATAAGACAGACATTAAGAAAGACTATCGTCAACAATACAGACCTCAGTAAGACAGACAACTCAATAAGACAGTTTTATTTTGTTTCACATGAAACAAAATGAAATTCAAACGTAAACTTTGGCACTCAGCTTGATGGAACATTTCCAGATTCTATACTTAACAATCTTTGTTCCAGATGTGATGTCATACAGCTTAAGGAGAGCTTTGTTTTATTTTCCTTTCTCCTGCACTTCTTATAAGAATACAATTGAGGACACATTTTTTTTATTGAAGCCAAAGCAGAAAGGAGGAGAGGCTTAAGGCAGCCTGGGAAGTCCAAAACAGAAGAATTGCTCTCTAAAAATTTGAAATGTCAGAGCATGAAAACCACAGACCCTCGCACACATCCACAGACACTTCAGTGCTTACATATATGTAAAATGGAAATCAGGTGTATAGGAAGACTCGTCAGCATATATAGGCAATCTGAGCCTGTGGCACATTTAAAACATTCTGTTGTTAATTTGTTTCTAAAAGATAGAGGTATTTGCAATGGGTTAAAAACTATAAGAGCAGAGATTTTATACTAATTCAGATTTCACAAAATTTCTCTCAATAGCATAAACAACTGTCCCAGACTCTGAACATGACAGCCTAAATCCCTTCTAAGTAGACAGCCATGCAAGTACATTTTCACAATATCAGATACAATTAGCCTGCCAGGAGTGAAAAAGTTACAAAATATTTAGCTTTGTGAGAAATTTGCAGTTTTAAGCAAGTGGTTAAGAATTTCTAAGACAAAAACACATTGATTAAAATCTACAAGTTTATCATCTTTGTTCCCTCAAACTTCTAGAGTGTGTTACAGCTTACTTCCCAAAACTACTCATTCTTGATGTTCAGTGTCTTTCTTTTTGAGGTCACATTATAATTATGCATTGAGGCATTTCCTGACTCCCCTGTTCATGACCTTAAGACCATATAATCTGTTGATAAATTCCAGTAAAATCCATCTCCAAACTTCTACCAGGTAAATAGATTTTGGAAATTTTAAGATATAGTTTCAAGCTTTCATATCTTATCCCCGAAATAAAACAAAACTTGTCCTTTTTTTTTCATCCTGCCTGTCTGATTAAATTTTAGAATTTTTTACTCTAAATACCTTGAGTTCTTGTATATTTCTGCCAGGTTCTTTACCAACAGAAAAGGACAAAGAATATATCAATGATCTGGTAAGATTCAGAGAGTACATCATTTAGTACTAAAGGTGTACTCAATAGGCTTGGGATGATAGATGCCATCTAGTCTCTGGTGTGTTCCTTCTGAATGTATCATTGTGTCTAATCACAGCCTAGATGAGCTCAAAATGATTCAGCTTTCTCTATTTGCTGGAAATAATGTATGGAGTTATCTACTTTGAGATTCAGAGGGAGATTGTTGTCTGTGCACAAATGAGGAGTAGCCAGGAGTAACACTCAATACATAAGATTATTCCTGTCGATCCATCTCAGAAGGAGAAAGCTTGTGTTCTTGGGTGTCAGTAGGAACGCTGGTTCCATTTAATCACAGAAGAGAAATGTGCTTACACACCACCGTGTCCTTAGAACAAATCCACTGCCTTGAAAAATTCAAACATGCCGAATTAATCCCCATGCTTACAGTGATAATGAAGGAAGTGGAGATGGGGAGAGGAAGAGAACCAACAAAAATTTCAAAAGACATTAAACTTCAGCACACTGTTTTGAGGTCCAGAAATCATGTGTGTAGAAATAACTTTTACATTTTGGATGAATACTTTTATTTTTAGGTGTATAAATAGTCAGACCCAAAATAAGGTAGTTGAAAGGAAGCAGAGGTATTTTTTCCTCTTTTATGGAGGTAGCTTCAGAAAGATCAAATTGCAGCAGGCTACTGGTTCAATCTCCTTCAATTACCTCCAAGCCCTATGGAATATGTTATCTCATCTTCCTTTCCTCTATCTTTCCAAATTCCTACAGCCTGGTAAAGCAGCAAGAGATTCTCAAGTGAAGAAACAGTGACAAGTTCTAATAATACTTAAATTCATAATACTTCTTGTCCAGGCTAATCATTTGGCAATTAGTCATAAACTACTGTGTAAATTCACACATTCTTCTGTTGATCTTTAAACTTTTAAAAGTAGTTTATTGTCTTTTTTCTTTATTATTTATTCATCTTTCATAATTGTGCATGCATGTTATTTATTGCATATTCAATCTTCTTTTTGTCATTTCTTTCTAATCTTCACCCAAAACAATAAAGCAAAACTTTTCTTTCACACTGACTGCTATTTATGTGTCCTTTACTCTGCAATCAGACTTTTTGAAATGATAGTGTCAAAAAGTATTTTATACTTATTTCTAATCCTTTGTAATCCTCATTTTTCATCTCTTCTCCACATCTAGAAATTTGAATTCTGTCTTCACCACAACCTTGAAAATACTCCTGCAAAGGTAACCACTGACCTTGTAACTTCTTGGACATCAGATTTGCCCTGGAAATTATGAATATTATGTTTATATTTTCTCCTTCAGGAATGTTTCTATTCCTTTTTGAATCTATAATGTCACTTCCACCTGATTTTTCTCCAGAATTTTTACTCAAATTTTGTATATTTTGTTCCCTGCTTATTTGTATTTCCTTTCTGTATTTTCCCCTTGGCTTTCAAAGTTTCTCCTATTTTTATACTATGAGCAAGCACATGAATGCCATTGATCCCACTCTTGTTTCCTACTGGCAGTTGTCTTATATGTGTCACATTCATTTAAAATTTCCAAAATTCTCCAAATCATCTCTAAATCTGCCATTCCTCATGCAGTTTCTCTCAGCTAAGGGCAACCATCTCTACACAGTTATTGCAAATACAATTCTTAGAGTTGTGTATAAATCCTACTTCTCTCCCTTAACCTTAACATTCAATACACCCTAGAGAGTCTATGTTTGTAACATCCCACACTTTTACTTCCCAGGACTCCATCTTCTCTTTGCCTAGACCTAGAATTATTTTAAAAGCTTCCTAACTTAGTTCTATGTTACTATCCTTCTCATTGCTATTAACCTTATATTGTTTCCACAGATATGGCTTCCATATATGTAATTAGTACAAAGATACCACATCTCACAAGCACAATTCATATGGCAGACATTACAGATTTTTATATTTTATTATGGCAAATATTTAGCAGATGACAATATGGTCCTTTATTCTAACAAAACTAGTATATTATTACAATTTTTTCAATATACCTAGGGAAAATGACTTAAATGTCATTTACTAATTTGCACATAGGTACCACATAGAGTGGCTGGTCCTAAATAAAGTTAGATTTCTAGAATACAGATTGACTCTGAGTTATTTTTCTGGTTAAGTCTTCTGTTGTGTTGTTTGTAGAATATAATCTAAACTCCTTAGCAAGTTGTACAAGACTCTGGACACTCTAGCCCTACTCTATGCATTATGTCTTCCATACACATCCTAGTTTCAGCCCCACTTTGGAGTTTTCGTGCTACAACTCTCAGTGTTTTATCTACTTGGATTCTCTCCATCTTCTTCCCACTCTTCTCAACCTACTTATCAAAATCTTTCTGATGAGATATTCTTAAGTATCATTGTTTAGTTTCTTCACTCATGCATTTATATCTAGCATTACAGTGTGTATGCAATTGTGGAGAATTTATGTATTAGATTGGACTTAATATATAGGTTGGATCATATGAAATTGCCATAAAAATGATCAACTATTGGCAATTTCATAAAGCTGAAACTGTTGTTTTACCCTTTACAAATAAAATTGCTTTTTATAAGTTATTTACTTGTATATTAAACCACATGTCTACTTTGATATAACCTATACACCAAGAATGGTTTTTACACTTCAGATGTTTGTAAAATAAGAGAAAAATGTGGCAGAGATTATTTGTGGCCAAGTAAGCCTAAAATATTTATATCTAGCTCCTATATAGAAAAAGTTTGCAGACTCCTGCACTAAACTATTATTTATCTGGGGTAGATCTTTGTTTCACCAACATAAAGTACAGTGCTTGGAACTCTCTGGGTGCTAAATAAATACTTTCAAACTGAACTAAATGACTGATCAATTTTCTAAGAAATAACATAGGGTGAAAATAGACCTAATATATATATTTTTTGTTTTCTTCAATAGAGGCTGTTTGAAAAATAGGAAATACAAATATGACTATTTTGAGCATACTTTGCAGCTCACCCAAATCCAGAAGTCTGTGATGAAGAGCATTATAGTCAAATGATCTAAAGCAAGGGTTTTCTTATGTTGCAAGGAACAAGGTCCCTGGGTCAGAGTTATCTGTCAGTAATGTGATTAGATCCTGAGATGAACTAGGGGTGGTGGTGGGAACAAGCGTATGTGACATAGGGCTGCTATTTGCTTTAACATTTGTTGACACTGGATGTTGTAGAAAAAAAAATTTTCCCCAAATAAAGCATTGCAAAGTGCTTAAGAACCTTGTCCAAGAGCCCAGGCACTTCATCACTGGCTACATTCCCACTGAAGAAGTGATCCTGAGAAGATTGCTCTTAAATCAAAATATGTGAAAGTGTACTTGGCAGCCATAGCACAGGAAAGAAAAATTCTGCTTGGAACAGCAGCCTTTCCCTATATTTTGTACACTCACTTTTTTCTCCTTTTCTCTCACTTTTTACTTTTATTTTTGCTACATCTCGACAGCTTTAAGAAAAAGGATCTTCTTCAGAATCTTTTTGAAAATAGGATCTCCTGAAATAGTTTAGTGAATTAAACCCAACCCTTCACAGTTAATCTCAAAAGGTATTGTTGGTATTTTCACCATGATGTTTAAGTGCTTTGGAAATGTAGCATTATCGAAACACTCATTTCCTGTTTTAGGTCTGTGCCATATCACAGCTGTGCTCAATTAAGGCCTTTTGAAAAGCAGCAGAAAAGAAAGAAAACAATGCATTTTCCCCTCTGTTCTTTGTAATTCTTTGTAATAAATAAATAAATAAACCCAACACTTTCAATTGGAACACCTCCCTCAGTGCTTTTGGAATTATAGATGTATTAAAATATCATTTCTAAGCACTAGGGGGGAAGAAGCTCATTTCTAACTAAACAAATAATGTAAGGAAGTTCTTTATTTTCAACTATATCCCAGACTTGCTACAAATTCTTATTGAATTTCATAACTGCCAAGCTAAGTCATTTTAAAACTCACCATAAAAAGCCTTTTTCATGTTGCAAATACAACAGTGACTCGGGGACTAGGAATCTAAGGTAGCATCATTCTCAAGAAAGTGAAAAATATGCAAAATAAAAGCATAGGTATAACTCGCTTCACATTTAGACAGTTATTCAATATTGACCTCTCTCAATCTTTCAGCTCCTGTTTGGAATCTATTTCTCTCCCATGCTGGTAGACAACCATCAAAGAAATTGGTCTTAAATATGGCTGTGACAATGTTGCTGCTTGATGTGATCAGTTACTCCCTAGCAACTAAAGGCGCGGATTGTGAATGTTAGATGAGCATCAGAATCTTCTGCAGAGCTATTAAAGGGTGTATATGCTCCTCTCCATCCCAGGAGTTTCTAGGTCATTGGGTCTTGGTCAAGGATACGCACATCTGCATATCTAAAACACATCCAGAGGATTCTGATGTGTAAAACTCAGGCAGACAATCACTGGACCATAGAACAAGAGTCAAACCCTTCAGCGTGACATATAAAACTTTCACAGTTGGGCTGATTATACCTTTCAAGCCCACTGAGCACATTTTAGGACTGATCTTCATTGACTTCTGAGTAGAATTTGATAGCACTGACTACTCCTTCTGACTTAGAAAATGCTTCCTCTTTGTATTGAGACAACACAGACATTCATTTCCTTGGACCTTTCCATCCTCTTCTTTTTGTTCTTCTCTTGTGTATTTTTCTTTTTCTCCGAATATCTGAAATACTGGTGTTACATTGTCCTCTCTAGGCTACTTTTATCGTCAGTGTAGGTATTTTCTTTTTATCACGTATTATTTCTTCTATAACTTCAATTACCTTGATGCTTAAGAGCATGGACTCTGAGCCCAGGGTGTCTGGGTTCAGTGCTAGCTCTGCCACTTAGTAAGCTCTTTATGTCTTTGTTTACTTATTTACAAAATAGAAATAATAGTCTCTATATCAGAGAGTTATTATGAGGATTTAAGAAGTGATATGTATAAAACACTTAGAATAATAGCTAGAATATAGTAAGTTCTCAAGCATCTGTGTCCTTATGATTACTGCCTTTATGTCTATTCCTTCAGCTCAAACCTCACTCTTGAATCCTACAGTCACATCGAACTCTCTACTTCACATTTCCACTCAGAGATCGTGCAAATTCCAAGAATGTAATACTTGTGAAAGTGAACTCCTGTTCTCATCTACCAGTTTCTGTTTGCTTTTTTTTCTGGAATCCATAGCTTAATGAGAAACATCATTAAGCTATGGATTCCATATGCCAATCCAGATGCTTAAGACAGAAAACTAGGCATCAAACCTGATAACTTTCTCTTATCCTCCACATCAAATCCATCATCAAGACCTGTTGATTTGAGTGTTCAAATTTTTCTAATTCTCTTGAATTCCACTTGTCAGAACCTTATATAGAACCACCTCAACTTCCTTCCCTTTTTAGTATGTTGCTTGTAACTTTTCAAGTGTTGTCCTATTTCTATTCTATGCTCTACACTTAAGACATAGTAAACATTCTAAATCATGTCAATGACCACATAAATACATCCAATGTCTTTTCAGTGCCTTTTCAATGGAATGAAATGTTCTTCTGTGGCTAACAATATCTTTCTGGGTCTTCCTTTTTGACATCTCCTACCCTACATCATTCCCAACATTGTACTCTATATTCAGTTTAGGCTGAATCTATTCTGTTTCCTAACATCACCTCCTGGGTCTCTGAACTTTCATATGACCTCTCCTCTTCCTGGAACACTTTGTTACCCACCAATTTGCCTCAGCCAAGATCTAGCTTCTCCTGACAGCTCTCTTAACATTCCAGGTCCCAATCAGGTGTTATCTCTAGGTGCACTTTAGTTTCTGTCCTACTTATCCCATTATTATTTTGTAATTGCTATATCCAATCCTAGAATGTTATTACTTCAAGGAACTCAGTTATTTTTCTATGTATGGCAGTTAGCACACTGCTTGGCACATAGCAAACATCCAAGAAATGTGCGATGCAAAAATGAATGAATAAATGAATATTTAAATTCCTTATCACATGCATTATATTTGATTCATATTAAACTTTGATTTTATCCACACCTATATTAAGATACCTTATGATCATCTCTCCTAGTATATATAAATATAAATAAATGTTAAACTTCTAAGACTTCTTCTAGGTAACATTTGTAAAGTGCTATATGTATACAAATGTGAAGTATAATCATTCCTTGACATAACAAATTTATTATTGAAAAAATATTTGGAATAATAGCAGAAATTCCAAATCCTGTAAGTACTGGCCCTTTGGGTGTTCATCCAAAGCCTTCCATGATTGGGGGTAACCACAGCATCTTTGACATTAATCTGAGCATCTTATGAGAATTTTGATTCTTCCTGATTTCTGGTTTCTGGCCCCATTAGCCTGTAAAATCTGGATTTTATTGATTCTAATACAAACAAAGCAAGTACCTTATTTTAGAAAGGAAATGAATCAAAATACCTGAAATGAACACATGGGAAAAACATTACTTAAGTTTCCAAGGTATAATATGAAATCTGGAAGAGATTTTAAGTATCAAGTCCAACTCATTCATTCTATAGAAGAAGAAAGCAATAATTTAGCCAGAGAGGTTATGTAACTGGCCGCAAATCACCAGGATACTTATTAGCAGAACTGAATTTGAATTTGTTCAATCCTGAGCACTTTATGCTCACTCGTATGGCTTAGGAGAACTTTTATGTAAAGCTGTAGAGAATTATAAATTTCTTTTAACCTAAGCTAGTAATTGATTACTTAGGAAAATTCACAGATAACACTGGCTGTGAACGTATTAAAGAAAATACCATTGTGATTATTCTTCAAATCTCCTGTCCACATTTAAAAAATTTATCAGACTGGAAGTCAATATATGCTTTCTTGGCTCAGGAAGAAGTGAGAAGGGGCAACCAAGTAGGTTAGACAAGGGAGAGGAACAAAAATGCAGCAAAGATAAAGCAAAGTAAAAAGCCATCAAACAATAATACCAATGATATTTTGGAACAATTTTAAGATTTAGTATGTAAAATATGTTGCCAGTTTTATTCCATTATCTTTGCAATCGTAATTTCTTGTACTTTTAAAGTATAGAAGAGGGAAGATTACTTGGTTACTAAAGGGCAAAATAAATACACTACTATTATTGCTGTCCTTATAGGATTCACTTAGGACTATAGCTATCAATCTAGGTTTTGCTGTGTCTCCACCCAAATCTCATCCTGTAGCTCCCATAACTCCCATGTATTATGGGAGGCACCTGGTGGGAGATAATTGAGCGATGAGGGTGGGCAGAGGTCTTTCCCATGAGGTCCTTTTTTCTCCCTCTTCTTCTTTTTAATTTTTATTAGTATACTTGAAGTTTTGGGATACATATGCAGAATATGAAGGTTTGTTACGTAGGTATATACGTGCCATGGTGGTTACCTACACTCATCAACCCATCATCTACATTAGGTATTTCTCTTAATGCTATCTCTCCCCTACCCCCCAACCCCAGGCCCCGAAATGTGATGTTCACCTCCCTGTGTCCATGTGTCCTAATTGTTCAACTCCCATTTATGAGTGAGAACATGTGGTGTTTGTTTTTCTTTTCCTGTGTCAGTTTCCAGCTTCATCCATGTCCCTGCAAAGAACATGAACTCATCTATTTTTATGGCTGCATAGTATTCCTTGGCATATAATGTACCACATTTTCTGTATCCAGTCTATCATTGATGGGCATTTGGATTGGTTCCAAGTCTTTGCTATTGTGAACAGTGCTATAATAAACATACATATACATAGGTCTTTATAGTAGAGTGATTTATAATCCTTTGGGTATATACCCAGTAATGAGATTGCTGAGTCAAATGGTATTCCTGGTTCTATATCCTTGAGGAATTGCCACACTGTCTTCCACAATGGTTGAACTAATTTACAGTCCCACCAACAGTGTAAAAGTGTTCCTATATGTCCATATCCTCTCCAGCATCTGTTGTTTTATGACTTTGTAATGATCGCCATTCTAACTAACATGAGATGCTATCTCATTGTGGTTTTGATTTGCATTTCTCTAATAAGCAGTGGTGATGAGCTTTTTTTCATATGTTTGTTGGCCACATAAATGTCTTCTTTTGAGAAGTGTCTGTTGATATCCTTCGCCCACTTTTTGATGAGGTTGTTTTTATTTTATTGTAAATTTGTTTTAGTTCCTTCTAGATTCTGGATATTAGCCCTTTGTCAGATGGATAGATTGCAAAAATTATCTCAAATTCTGTAGGTTGCCTGTTCACTCTGATGATAGTTTCTTTTGCTGTGCAGAAGCTCTTTAGTTTAATTAGATCCCATTTGTCAATTTTGGCTTTTGTTGCCATTGCTTTTGGTGTTTTAGTCATAAAGTCTTTGCCCATGCCTATATACTAAATGATATTTTGCCTATGTTTCCTTCTAGGGTTTTTATGGTTTTAGATCTTATGTTTAAGTCTTTAATCCAACTTAAGTTAATTTTTATATAAGGTGTAAGGAAGGGGTCCAGTTTCAGTTTTCTGCATATGGCTAGCCAGTTTTGTCAATACCATTTATTAAATAGGGAATCCTTTCCCCATGGCTTGTTTTTGTGAGGTTTGTCAAAGATCAGATGGTTGTAGTTGTGTGGCCTTATTTCTGTGGCCTCTGTTCTGTTCCATTGGTCTCTATATCTGTTTTGGTACCAGTACCATGTTATTTTGGTTACTGTAGTCTTGTAGTCTAGTTTGAAGTCAGGTAGCATGATGCCTCCAGGTTTGTTGTTTTTGTTCAAGATTGTCTTGGCTATGCGGGCTCTTTTTTGATTCCATATAAATTTTAAAGTAGTTTTTTCCAATTCTGTGGAGAAAGTCAATGGTAGCTTGATGGGGATAGCCTTGAATCTATAAACTACTTTGGAGAGTATGGCCATTTTCATAATATTGATTCTTCCTAACCATGAGCATGGAAAGTTTTTCCATTGATTTGTGTCCTCTCTTATTTACTTGAGCAGTGGTTTGCAGTAGTTCTCCTTGAAGATGTCCTTCACATCCCTTGTAAGTTGTATTCTAAGTTATTTTATTCTCTTTGTAGCAATTATGAAAGGGATTTAACTTATGATTTGGTTCTGTTTGTCTATTATTGGTGTATAGGAATGCTTTTAATTTTTGCACATTGATTTTGTATTCTGAGACTAAGCTGAAGTTACTTATCAGCTTAAGGAAATTTTGGGCTGAGATGATGGGGTTTTCTAAATATACAATCAACTGCAGAGACAATTTTACTTCCTCTCTTCCTACGTGAATACCCTTTATTTCTTTATCTGCCCTGGCCAGAACTTCCAATACTATGTTGAATAGGGGTGATGAGAGGGGGCAACCTTGTCTTGTGCCAGACTTCAAAGGGCATGCTTCCAGCTTTTTTTCATTCAGTATGATACTGGCCATTGGTCTGTCAAAAATAGCTCTTATTATTTTGAGATACCTTCCACAATACCTAGTTTATTGAGAGTTTTTAGCGTAAAGAGCTGTTGAAATTTGTCAAAGGCTTTCTCTGCATATATTGAGATAATCATGTGATTTTTGTCATTGGTTTTGTTTATCTGATTAGATTTATTGATTTGCATATGTTGAACCAGGCTTGCATCCCAGGGATGAAACTGATTTGATCGTGGGAGATAATAAGCTTTTTGATGTGCTGCTGGATTTGGTTTACCAGTATTTTACTGAAGATTTTCACATCAATGTTCATCAGGGATATTGGTCTGAAATTGTCTTTTTTGTTTGTTTGTTTTGCCAGGTTTTAGTATTAGGAGGATATTGGCCTCATAAAATGAGTTAGGGAGGACTCTTTCTTTTTCTATTGTTTTGAATAGTTTCAGAATGAATGGTACCAGCTTCTCTTTGTACCTCTGGTAGAATTCGGCTGTGAATCTGTCTGGTCCTGTGCTTTTTTTTTTTTTTTTTGGTTGGTAGGCTATTAATTACTGCCTCAATTTCAGAACTTGTTATTAGTCTATTCAGGGATTCAATTTCTTTCTGGTTTAAACTTGGGAAGGTGTATGTGTCCAGGAATTTATCAGTTTCTTCTAGATTTTCTAGTTTATTTGTTTAGAGACGTTTATAGTATTCTGTGATGGTAGTTTGTATTTCTGTGGAATCAGTTGTGATATCCCATTATCATTTTTTATCGTGTCTATTTGATTCTTCTCTCTTTTCTTCTTTATTAGTCTAGCTAGTGGTCTATCTGTTTTGTCAATCTTTTCCAAAAACTAGCTCCTGGATTCATTTATTTTTTTGAAAGGCTTTTCATGTCTCTATGTCCTTCAGTTCTGCTCTGATCTTAGTTATTTCTTGTCTTCTGATAACTTTTGAATCTGTTTGCTCTTGCTTCTATTCTTTTAGTTATGATGTTAGAGTGTCAATTTTAGATCTTTCCCACTTTCTCCTCTGGGCATTTAGTGCTATAAATTTTTCTCTAAATACTGCTTTAGCTCTGTCTCAGAGATTCTGGTATGTTGTGTCTTTATTCTCATTGGTTGCAAAGAACTTCTTGATTTCTGCCTTAATTTTGTTATTTACCCAGTAGTCATTCAGGAAAAGGTTGTTCAGTTTCCATGTAGTTGTGCTGTTTTGAGTGAGTTTCTTAATCCGGAGTTTTAATTTGATTGCACTGTGGTCTGAGAGACTGTTTGTTATGATTTCTGTTCTTTAGCATATGCCGAGGAGTGTTTTACTTCCAATTATGTGGTCAGTTTTAGAATAAATGCAATGTAATGCTGAGAAGAATGTATTCTGTTGCTTTGGTGTGGAGAGTTCTGTAGATGTCTATTAGGTTCACTTGGTTCAGAGCTGAGTTCAAGTTCACAATATCCTTGTTAATTTTCTGTCTTGTTAATCTGTCTAATATTGATGGTGCACTGTTAAGTCTACCACAATTATTGTATGGAGTCTAAGTCTCTGGGCAAGTCTCTAAGAACTTGCTTTATGAATCTGGGTGCTCCTGAATTGGGTGCATATATCTTTAGGATAGTTAGTTCTTCTTGTTGCATTGATCCATTTACCAGTATGTAATGACATCTTTTGTCTTTTTTGATCTTTATTGGTTTAAATTTTTTTTTATCAGATACTAAGATTGCAACCACTGCTTTTTTTTTTTTTTTTTGCTTTCCATTTGTTTGGTAAATCTTCCTCCATTCCTTTCTTTTGGGCCTATGTGTGTCTTTGCACATGACATGGGTCTCCTGAATACAGCACACCAGTGGGTCTTGACTCTTTATCCAATTTGCCAGCCTTTTGTCTTTTAATTGGGGGATTTAGCCCATTTACATTTAAGGTTATTATTGTTATGTGTGAAGTTGATCCTGTCATTATGATGCTATCTGGTTATTTTGCCCATTAGTGGAAGCAGTTTCTTTATTGTGTTGACAGTCTTTACAATTGGGTACATTTTTGCAGTGGCTAGTAATGGTTTTTCCTTTCCATATTTTCCTTCAGGAGCTCTTGTAAGACAGGCCTGGTGGTGACAAAATCTCTCAGCATTTGCTTGTAAAGAATTTTATTTCTCCTTCTCTTATGAAACTTAGTTTGGCTGGATATGAAATTCTGGGTTGAAAATTCTTTTCTTTAAGAATGTTGACTATTGGCCCCCACTCTCTTCTGGCTCATAGGGTTTCTGCAGAGATATCCACTGTTAGTCTGATAGGCTTTCTTATGTAGGTAACCTGACTTTTCTCTCTGGCTCCCCTTAACATTTTTCTCTTCATTTCAACCTTGGTTAATCTGACAATTATGTGTCTTCGGGTTGCTCTTCTCCAGGAGTATTTTTGTGGTGGTCTCTGTATTTTCTGAATTTGAATGTTGGCCTGTCTTGCTAGGTTGGGGAAATTCTCCTAGATAATATCCTGAATAATGTTTTCCAACTTGGTTTCATTCTCTCTGTCACTTTCAGGTATACTGATCAAACGTAGGTTTGGTCGTTTTACATAGTCCCAAATTTCTTGGAGACTTTGTTCATTCCTTTTCATTCTTTTTTCTCTAATCTTGTCTTCATGATTTATTTATTTAAGTTGATTTTCAATCTCTGATATCCTTTCTTTTGCTTGATTGATTTGGCTATTGATATGTATGCTTCATAAATTTCTCATGCTGTGTTTTTCAGCTCCATATGGGCACTTATGTTCTTCTCTAAACTGGTTATTCTAGTTAGCAATTCCTCTAACCTTTTTTCAAGAATCATAGCTTCCTTGCATTGGGTTAGAACATGTTCCTTTAGCTTGGAGGAGTTTGTTATTACCCACCTTCTAAAGCCTTCTTCTGTCAATTTGTCATACTCATTTTCTGTCCTTTTTTGTTCTCTTGCTGGTGAGGAGTTGTGATTCTTTGGAGGAAAAGAGGCATTCTGATTTTTGGAATTTTCAACCCTTTTGCCCTGGTTTTTCTTCATCTTCATGGATTTACCTATTTTTGGTCTTTGATATTGGTGACCTTCACATGTGGTTTCTGTGTGGACATTCTTTTTGTTGATGTTGATGCTATTCCTTTCTGTTTGTTAGTTTTCCTTCTAACAGTCAGGTCCCTCTGCTGCAAGTCTGTTGGAGTTTGCTAGATGTCCACTCCTCCAGACCCTGTTTGCCTGTGTATCACCAGTGGAGGCTGCAGAACAGCA
Organism: Plecturocebus donacophilus; assembly: GCA_004027715.1. NCBI lineage: Eukaryota > Metazoa > Chordata > Mammalia > Primates > Pitheciidae > Plecturocebus > Plecturocebus donacophilus. The sequence goes on along the minus strand of PVKP010034036.1, from coordinate 2,493 downwards.
AAGATTGCTGCCTGTTTATTCCTTTAAAGCTTTGTCCCAGAAGGCACCCGCCAGATGCCAGCCAGAGCACTCCTGTATGAGGTGTCTGCTAACCCCTGCTGGGAGGTTTCTCACCGTCAGGAGGAATGGGGGTCAGGGACCCACTTGAGGAGGCAGTCTGTCCTTTAACAGAGCCCAAATTCTGTGCTGGGAAATCTGCTGCTCTCTTCAGAGACAGCAGGCAGGAACATTTAAGTCTGCTGAAGCTGCACCCACAGCTGCCCCTTCCCCCAGGTGCTCTGTCCCAGGGAGATGGGAGTTTTATCTATAAGCCCCTGACTGGGGCTAATGCCTCTCTTTCAGAGATGCCCTGTCCAGAGAGGGGGAATCTAGAGAGCCCCTATGCTGTTTCTGTGATAGTGAATAAGTCTCATGAGAACTGAATAAGTCTCATGAGAACTGATATTTAAAAATGATAGTTTCCCTGTACAAGCGCTCTCTCTCTCTCTCTGCCTGCTGCCATCCATCTAAAATGTGACTTTTTTTCTTCTTGCCTTCCACCATGATTGTGAGGCTTCCCCAGCTACATGAAACTGTAAGTCCATTAAATCTCTTCTTTTTGTAAATTGCTTAGTCTTAGGTATGTCTTTATCAACAGTGTGAAAATTGACTAATATAGCAAATTGGTACCAGTAGAGTGGGGTACTGCTAAAAAGAACTGTAAACTGTGGAAGCAACTTTGGAACCAGGTAACAGGTAGAGGTTGGAATAGTGTGGAGGGCTCAGAAGAAGACATGAAAATGTGGGAAAGTATGTAACTTCCTAAAGACTTCTTGAATGGCTTTGACCAAAGTGCTGATAATGATATAGACAATGAAATCCAGGCTGAGGTAGTCTCAGATGGGGGTGAAGAACTTGTTGGGAACTGGAGCAAAGTGACTCTTATTTTTTTATAACAGAGGGACTGGTGGCATTTTTCCTCTGTCCCAGAGATTTGTGGAACTTTGAACTTGAAAGAAATGATTTATGGTATCTGGAAGAAGAAATTTCTAAGCAGCAAAGCATTCAAGAAGTGACTTTGATGTTGTTAAAGGCATTCAGATTTAAAAGGAAAGCAGAGCATAAAAGTTTGGAAAATTTGCAACCTGACAATGTGTTAGAAAAGAAAATTCAATTTTCTGAAAAGAAAGTCAGGCCTGCTGTGGAAATTTGCATAAGTAATGAGGAGCTGAATGTTAATTCCCAAGACAATTGGAAAACTGTCTTCAGGCCATATCAGAGGTCTTCATGGCAGCCCCTGCTATCACAGGCTTGGAGGCCTAGGAAGAAAAAATGGTTTCATGGGCTGTGCCCAGGGTCCCCATACTGTGTACATCTTAGGGACTTTGTGCCCTGCCTCCCAGCTGCTTCAGCAATGACAAAAGGCACTAAGATACAGCTTGGGCCATGGTTTCAGTGGGTGTAAGCCCAAGTCTTTGCAGCTTCCACTTGGTATTGAGCCTGCAAGTACACAGAAGCCAAGAATTTAGGTTTGGGAACCTCTGCCTAGATTTCAGAGGATGTATAGAAATGCCTGGATGTCCAGGCAGAAGTTTGCTGCAAGGGTGTGGCTCTCATGGAGAACCTCTGCTAGGTCAGTGCATAAAGGAAATGTGGGTTGGATCCCCCACAGACTCCCTATTGGTCACTGCCAAGTGGAGCTGTGAGAAGAGGGCCAACATCTTCCAGACCCCAGAATGGTAGATTCACTGAAAGCTTACATTATGTGCCTAAAAAAGTCACAGCCACTTAACACCAGCCCATGAAGGCAGCCAGGAAGGAGGCTGCACCCTGCAAAGCCACAGGGCAGAGCTGCCCACGACCATGGGAACCCACTTCTTGCATCAGTGTGCCCTGAATGTGTGACATGGAGTCAAAAGGTATCATTCTGAAGCTTTAAGATTTGACTGCCCTGCTGGATTTTGGACTCCCATGGGACCTGTAACCCCTTTGTTTTGGCCAATTTTTCCCATTTGGAATGGCTGTATTTACCCAATGCCTGTATCCCCATTGTATCTAGCAAGTAACTAGCTTTGGATTTTCCAGGCTCTTCGGGGAAAAGAACTTGCCTTGTCTCAAATGAAACTTTGGACTGTGGACTTTTTGAGTTAATGCTGAAATGAGTTATGACTTTGTGGGACTGTTGGGAAGGCATAATTGGTTTTGAAATGTGAGGACATGAGATTTGGGAGAAGCAAGGAGTAGATTGATATGGTTTGGCAGTGTCCCAACCCAAATCTCAACCTGTAGCTCCCATAATTCCCATGTGTTGTGGGAGGGACAGGTGGGAGATCATTGAATCAGGGTGGCAAGTCTTTCCCATGCTGTTCTTGTGATAGTGAATAAGTCTCATGAGATCTGATGGTTTTAAAAAATGGGAGTTTCATTGCATAAGCACTCTCTCTGCCTGCTGCCATCCATGTAAGACATGACTTGCTCCTCTTTACCTTCCACCATGATTGTGAGGCTTCCCCA
>PVKP010034035.1:0-24553 GCA_004027715.1 Plecturocebus donacophilus | reverse complement strand
GCCTGTAATCCAAGCACTTTGGGAGGCCAAGGCAGGCAGATCACAAGGTCAGGAGTTCAAGACTAGCCTGGCCAACACGGTAAAACTCCATCTCTACTAAAAAATACAAAAATTAGCCAGGCATGTTGGCACACGTCTATAATCCTAGCTACTCAGAAAGCTGAGGCAGGAGAATTGCTTGAACCCAGGAGACGGAGGTTGCAGTGAGCTGAGATCATGCCACTGCACTCCAGCCTGGGCAACAGAGCGAAACTTCATCTCAAATAAAAGCTATACCAGCCAGGCACAGTGGCTCGCACCTATAATCCCAGCACTTTGGGAGGCTGAGGTGGGAGAAATGCTTGGGCTCAAGAGTTTGAGACCAGCCTGGCCAACATGGTGAAGCCCCATCTCTACAAAAAACACAAAAATTAGCTGGGCATGGTGGCGCCCACCTATAGTCCCAGCTAATTTCAGCCATACTCCAGCCTGGGAGACAGAGTGAAACCCTATCTCAAAAAATATATATATAAATAAAGTATACAATTTGATGAGTTTGTAAAGATATGTGTAAGTGTCAAATAGCCATTAAAATCAAGACACAAAATGTTTCCACCATAGCCACAAGTTTACTTGTGTCCATTTGTACTCTATCCTCCTCACCTCTCCTGGCTCCAGAAAACCATTCATCTGTTTTCTAACCCTACAAGAGTCATCAATTTAGTAATTTCTACAGAGCTGGGTTCAAAGTCATTGAATCTTTCTTTTGCTATGTCTAATCTGCTCTTGAGGCTGTCTGTAAATTTTTAATTTCAGTAACTACACTTTTCAACTTTAGAGTATTATTTTTATTGTCCAGTTTATATCATCAACTTTGATTTCCTGTTTGATAGTTGATGCCATATTTTCTTTCAATTCTTTAAACATATAATAATAACTGCTTTGAAGTCTTCGCTAAATCCAACATCTGGGCCCATTCATAGTTTCTATTGATTGCTTTTCTGTGTGTGTAAGGGTTATACTTTACTTTTTCTTTGCCTGTCTAGTAATTTTGAGTTGAAAATTGGACAATGTATAATAGAAAACACATTGTAGTAATAAGTAGACTTTGGTATGATTATTTCCTAAGAGAGGTGACAGAGCTCATCCAAGGTTTTACATCAAGAATGTTCCAGAAGTGAACAACACTAATATAAACTATTAATAGGTCTGAGTGATCTACTTGGACTCATTGTGTGTCAAACATCAATGCTCTGTAAATTAGCTATAAAGCCAATATGCCCTACCAACTGGAAAACAGAAAAGAACAGATTATGGGTTGAATATCCCTTATCCAAAATGCTTGGGACCAGAACTGCGTAGGGTTTTTAAATTTTTTTGGATTTTGCAATGTTATAATTACTAATTATAACATTACTGCAGTAATTATAAATTACTGCATTATAATTAGATTCAGCATCCTTAACCCAAATATCCAAAATCCCGAATACTCCAGTGAGTACTTCCTTTGAGCATCATGTCAGTGCTCAAAAAGTTTTGGATTTTTGGCCAGGTGCAGTGGTTCATGCCTGTAATCACAATACTTTGGGAGGCCAGGGCGGGTGGGTCACTTGAGGTCAGGAGTTTGAGACCAGCCTGACCAATATGGTAAAACCTTATCTCTACTAAAAATACAAAAAATTAGTCGAGTGTGGTGGCAGGTGCCTATAGTCCAAGCTACTCAGGAGACTGATGTGGGAGAATTGCTTGAACCCACAGGGGCGGGGCAGGGGGGTTCGGAGGTTGCAGTGAGCTGAGATTGCACCACTGCACCCCAGCCTGAGTGACAGAGGAAGATTCTGTCTCAAAAAAAAAAAAGTTTGAATTTTGGAGAATTTCGAATTTCAGGTTTCATATTAGGGATATTCAACTTGTACTAGGGATATGAAATAAGACAAATCTCAGTTTTTTTCAAACAGGTCCCAGGAAGAGAATGTTGCTTTGGAGGGCAGAATGGGGCACACAGCAGGAAAACATGATGGGGTCTAGCATGTGAAACGAAGTAGAAGAGAATTAAGATAACAAGGAAAGGAAAGACAGAACCAACTCTTCAGGACTAGAGAATTTTTTCTATTTACCCTAGTAGAATTGTTAGGATCTCAAATACAAATTTTAGAAACTTTATATGTGATGTATTCTTACATTTCTTTTTTTTTTCCCAGTAAGTGCCTTCTGAAAATGTCAGTCTTCACAGCCATGCTAGAAGAAACAGGCAAAATACTTATATCTGCACTTGAAATGGCATTTTAAATCAGACATAGGAAGGAATGGGAAGAGTAAAATTGCCACTAACTATACTATAAGAGCAAATCAACAAGAGATGTCCTTAAGGGAAACGTGAAGTCACAAGGGAAAGAGTTGATGACCAACTGTTTCTTCTGTCCATAGAAATCATTTTACTGTATCTCTTCTCTAGTAAAACCTTACAAGTTGTGTATTACATATGAATAAAAAGACAGTTGTTTTATAGCCTAACCTAAAGTTGTTCCGCTATAATTTGAACAAAGTAATATTTAACATAATTTAAGGCCTGCACATGAAACTATTGCTTAAAAAAAAATCACCAATAAACCTAGCTGGACTGTCAGAAACAAATATATGAATAAATGCTCAATATCATTAATTATCAGGGAAATGCAAATCAAAACCACAACAAGGTATCTTAACCCCAGTTAGGATGGCTATTATCAAAAAGACAGAAAAAGTACCAAATGCTGGTGAGGATGTGGAGAAAGTGAACTCTATACGCTACTTTTAGGAATCTAAACTAGTAAAGCTACTATGGAGAAGAGTATAGAGGTTCCTCAAAAAACTACAAATAGAACTACCATATGACCCAGCAATCCCACTATTGGGAACTTATCCAAAGCAAAGAAAATCACTATATCGAAGAGACATCTATACCCCGTGTTTACTGCAGCAGTATTCACAACAGCCAATACACGGAATCAACCTAGGTGTCCAAGAACAGTTGAATGAATAAAGAAAATGTTGCATATATAAACACAGAATATTATTTTTAAAAAGTTAATCTCATAGAAATAAAATTAGAACAGCCCAGCGTGCAGTGGCTCAAGCCTGTAATCCCAGCACTTTGGGAAGCCGAGGCAGGCGGATCACAAGGTCAGGAGTTCAAAATCAGCCTGACCAATATGGTGAAACCCTATCTCTACTAAAAATACAAAAATTAGCCAAGCGTGGTGGCAGATGCCTGTGGTCCAGCCTGGGTGACAAAGTGACACTCTATCTAAAAAAAAAAAAACAAAAGTAGAACAGAGGATACTAGAGGCTGACAAGGGTAGGCAAAAGGGAAGAAGGAATAGGACGGAATTTATTTAAGGATGCAAAAGTATAGCTAGATAGGAAGAATAAGTTTTAGTGTTCTATATGACTGCAGGATGACTATAGGTAACAGTATATCATTTCAAGTAGCTAGAAAGAAGATACTGAATGTTTCCAACACAATAATAAATGTTTGGAATGATAGATATGATAATCACCTTAATCTAATCACTATATATTATATGTATCAAAACATCACTGTGTACCCCATGAACATGTACATTATCTGTCAACTAAAAAAAAGTTTTTATTATTATTATACTTTAAGTTCTGGGATACATGTACAGAATGTGCAGGTCTGTTACACAGGTACACCCGTGCTATGGTGGTTTGCTGCATACATCACCCCAACATGTTTTGATAAAAAACTAGCTCAGATGTCAGAGAACCTAAGAAATGGAGTGTCTGCCACCCAAAGAAAACGAAACAGAAAGACATTTAATATTCTGTAGAAGTTGATATCCAAAATTTACCAAGGACAGTTAGTCCATAGTAAATAATCTCGCAGTATTTCTCCTCACTATGTGAAGCTTCAAATTTCTTCTATCAAGTACTATAAAACATTCACATATAGTATATATGCAAACTGATATGCAATAAAAATTGATACATAAAAAATTAAAATGTGTCTTAGAAAACACTATTTCATTAAAAAACTAGTATAGCTACCCATATAAAAGCAAAAAAGCCACAACAGAAACAAAAGAATATTTTAATCACTTATGGGAATGTATACCTTCATATTTTATAATCTGAAAAATCAGAGGTTGCAAAATATGCAAATAAAGCATGTTAGAATGACTATACCTGATTTGTTGCATGTTTATATACTATGAATGATAGGGGTATTATATTTTCAACATCGCCCTGCAAAAGCATGAACAATTAAATCTACATTATAAAATCAAATCAACATTATCAGGTTAAGTGAGACTCTACTTTGCATACAAGCTTTATTATTTCATGTTAGTTAACCTAAACCCACCTGACTGGAGATGTCCATTGCGGCATGCCAAGTTAGTATTGTCATTATAGACGTCCGTTTGTGACTTGGAAAATGGCAAAACTGGTTGCATCTTCTCTATGCAACAGAGGGGATAAAAAACGAAGAAAAAATAAGCAAAAAGAAAAAAAGATAATGAACAAAATGTGCATGTGAAATGAAAAATTACTGAAGGTGTTATCAGATTGTTACATGATAAAAGGTTTTTGCATTTATATAAAATTATCTTTTAAAATACAATTAGTAAAAACTCAGTCATAAAAATAGCAGAAATTAACAAATGAATGGCTATGTTCTAAATATGCCTTATTCAGTTAGGTAACCTGAGGCAGTTAGATATCACTATCATCAACAGAAAATGTTTACTGAATATCTAGTATGTCGAAATCACTGTTGGGAGAGTACCATGGAGATTACTGTTAAGTCTTGGTCTTGCTCTGTCTGTCACCAATGCTGGAATACAGTGGTGCCATCATGGCTCACTGTGGCCTCAACCCCTTAGGCTCAAGTTATCCTCCTGCCTCAGCCTCCTGAGTAGTTCACACTACATACACATACCACTATGCCCAGCTAATTTATTTTTTAAAGACAGGGTCTCAATATGTTGCACAGGCTAGGCTTAAACTCCTGGCCTTAAGCAATCCTCCTGCCTTAGCCTCCCAAAGTGCCACAGTTACTGGCTCCATAAAGATTAAAAAATGAATCACAGTTTCTACCATTTAGATATTTATTAAATATAGGCAACTTTTAATAAAACTGTATATATATATTTTTAAACTGCATAGTGCCAGGCATGGTGGCTCACGCTTGTAATCCCAGCACTTTGGAAGGCTGAGGCAGGTGGATCACCTGAGGTCAGGAGACCAGCCTGGCCAACAAGGTGAAACCCCATCTCTACTAAAAATAAAAAAATTAGCTGGGTGTGGTGGCAGGTGCCTGTAATCCCAGCTACTCCTAGGCTGAGGCAGGAGAATCGCCTGAACCCGGGAGGCAGAGGTTCAGTGAGCTGAGATCGTGCCACTGCACTCCAGGCTGGGCAACAAGAGCAAAACTCCATCTCAAAAAAAAAAAAAAAAAAGACTGCATAATACAAAAGAAAAATCACTGAAAAAGCTTTACAGAGCCAGTGGGCCATGAACTGGCTAGAATTTGTAAAGTTAAAAAGAAAGAACATTTCAGGAAAGGAGAACAGCATTTAAAATAGCACAGAACGAAACTGTAAGGAATGTCTAGGAAATATTTGGCCACATTAACATATGTTAAGCAAAACACAGAGGCAATAAAGCAGAGTCAAACAAGCATGCTTCAGTAACTGTATGCACATACACTACCCTACTATTTGTTTAAACACACATGTGCACAGTTGCATACAAAAAGATTGCCTCTAAAAGGAACCCAGAGAAAGTGATAATAACAGCTGCCTCTAGGGAGGAGAAATGGGTATCTGGGACATAGAATGGGATGGATGCTTTTCATACTCAAACTTTTTAAAATTTTGTGACATATGTCCATATTACCTATTTTTTATATTAATTAAAAGGGATTATTTCAACCCTATTCCCACTTCAAATAACAACAAAAAACCCTCCCAAGATCTGAGTCTCGTGAGTCTAGCAACTGAAGCCCCAAAAGGTAGTAGCAGTTTGATCCCTCTCACTCTACACCACTGCTGCAACTCTCTTCCCCATGTAGAGTATTTTGTTGAACCATAACTGATTCTATTCTTCTATACTAGCAAGTCAATGAATACACAAAAAATGCAGCACATGTATATTAACTCTCTTAAACTTTCACTTCTAAAGTTCGACAAGCAGGTACAGTGCTTGGTTTATGGTGCAACCACATATGCCTTTGGGACAGGTCAAATAGCAGCTACCCTTTTTGCACAAAACACAAAGTACTGCAAAGCTTTTGTATCCTAGAACTGGCTGATACAATATACCTTGGAGGGTTGTTTTTTTTTTGGGGGGGGAGCTAACAGGTAGGTCACCTGATTTTTCTCAATGATAAACTCTTTAAACCATGCTGAAACAGAAATGATTTGTCTTAGTAAAAGCATGAATCAGAAAAAACACTGATTTGTAAATGTAAACATTTGTACATAAATGGTATCAATTAATACTCTCTTCAATGAAATGTAACAAAAAGTTCACAGAAACATTCATTATATAATAAAAAGGAACAAATTATATTCTTAGTTTTTTTTTTTATTCTTTTTTATTTTCCAAAAGCACTGTTTTTATTTATATAGAGTCCTAACCACTTCGGGGGTAGGAGGAGTGGGAGAGGCTCCTTTTTCAATCCGGGGACCTCCATAATGTTGGTTTGTTGTTACCAAACACACAGGTAAGTGACATCATGGATCTGGTAAACTAACGACAATGTTTAGTCTCTCTCTGCTAGAGCCACAAGGTGAGCATCAATCTCTGCTTCTGTAAGAATCCTGAATTTAGGATTTTCAACTGTCACTACTCCAACTTCTATTTCTGAAGGTTTGAAATCAATTGATAGAACAGTAGACAAGCATGTAATTGCAGTTTCCACTGTCTGTTCAAATGTCCAATCAAATTTCTTCTTCACTTTTTTTTCAAGGAAGCTGGTTGACTCAGTCTGTTTAACTCCTGCTGCAGTAGCTTTAAACCCACAGTAGTAACCTGCAGGATCACACTTATATACCTGAGGGCCTTGCTCTTCATCTATACCAATTAAAATCATACAACAACCAAGAGGCCTCATTTCAGCATTCTGTGTGTAGACCTGAGAAATACCAGCAATTCTTTTACACAGCATGTCCACAGGAATCTCATAGCCATACTTGTACTTCCAGTTAGCTGCCTCATAGCGTGCACTCTGCACCTGGGATCTGCTGTCAGCTGTCATTCCGGTCATCACACAACCAATGTTTTCAGTTATCCTGAATAAGTGAGTCACTGTGCTGGAATCCAATAATTTGTCAGGTACTTTCTTCTGTGTGACAATTACTGCACAATCTTTCCCTCTGACAGCTACTGATGTAAGGCCACCCTGGTTAATAGCCTTAAAAGCATATTCTACTTGGTAGAGCCGACCCTCGGGTGAAAAAATGGTAATGTGGCGGTCAAAACCGGCGCTGGAACCACGGGACATGTTGGTAGAACCGCTACTTCAAACACAGTCTCCGGGCCCCGCAGCTCCCGCACCAGGCGTTCAAGCCCCTCTCGGAAGTTGCAGCCTATTCTTAGTTTTTATAGCTAGGAATAAAAAACTAGGATTTGTTTTCACATGCATAGAGTTTAGATTTATATGTGTAGAAACAGACACATATAACAGTACACTGCTTCTGCTTCTGTGAACCTGCTCCAACTCACTCTTCTTTTTTTTTTTTTCTTTTTTTGGAGACGAAGTCTTGCTCTGTCGCCCAGGCTGGAGTGCAGCAGCACGATCTTGGCTCACTGCAACCTCCACCTCCCAGGTTCAAACGATTCTCCTGCCTCAGGTCCCCTACTCCCCCCAGTAGCTGGGATTACAGGCACACGCCCCCCAAGCCCAGCTAATTTTTGTATTTTAACATGAGGTTTTGCCATGTTGGCCTGACTGATCTCAAACTCTTGAATGCAGGTGATCCACCCGCCTTGGCCTCCCAAAGTACTGGGATTACAGGTGTGAGCCACTGCACCCAGCCCCAATTTGTTTTTGCTAAAAGACTAGTGCTTCTTCTTTTTAGAATGACTAGGGTTGTATAGATTGATCAATGGTTTAAATTAAAGCAGTAACCTTGCTTCTTTACCACCTCACATCCAACCCCCACACAGTCATCTGAGTGATCTACTGGAGGGGAAAATCTTACCACATAACTCCTCTACTTAAAACCCTTTAGTGGCTTCCCATTGCCCACAGATAAGAACTCAAGTTCCTTCATATGACAAACCAGGCCATGCATAATCTACCTATGTCTTTTTTCTTTTGAGACAGAGTCTTGTTTTGTCACCCAGGCTAGAGAGCAGTGGTGCAATCTCAGCTCACTACAACCTCTGTTTACCAGGTTCAAGCAATTCTCCTGCCTCAGCCTCCCCAATAACTGGGACTACAGGCACCCGCCACCACACCTAATTTTTGTATTTTTAGTAGAGACAGGGTTTTACCATCTTTGCCAGGCTGGTCTTGAACTCCTGACCTTGTGATCCACCTGCCTCAGCCTCCCAAAGTGCTGGGATTACAGGCATGAGCCACCACACCCAGCAGGATCTGCCTATATCTCTTATGCCTCGGCAATCCCAACTTCATGTCTCTACCTGCACCCTCCCCTACTCACCATACTTTTCTTGCCTTTGAGTCTATGTTCATGCCATCACATAAAAGATATCTTTTCTCACATTCTTTTTCTTTGAGACAGGGTCTTACTCTGTCACCCAGACTACAGTGCAGTGGTGCACTCATGGTTCACTGCAGCCTCGACCTCCTGAGCACAAGCGATCTTCCTGCCTCAGCCTCCTAAGTAAGTAGCTGGGACTACAGGTGTGCATCACCACTACTGGCTAATTTTTTTTTTTTAAGAGATGGGCTCTCACTATGTTGTCCAGGCTGGTTTCAAACTCCTGGTCTCAAGCAATACACCTGACTCAACCTCCCAAAGTGCTAGGATTACAGGCATGAGACACTGAGCCCAGCCCTCACATTCTTTCATAACTTTTATTTATTTATCTTTTTAAGTGTATACTTTTAGGTTTCACTTCTAGGAAGCTTTTTTTTTCTTTCTTTAACCAGCTTTGTCATAGGAGGAAGCTTTCTTAGCACCTATTTTCTCACCCTTACGAAATATTTGTAATCCCCATCCTGCAGTGACGACTATTTATGCGTGTTTATCCCATTGTATTATGAGATCCTTAAACAGAGGACCATTTTTCCAATCTATCAGTAAGTCCAGTTGTTCAACCTTCAAGTATAATCATAATCCAACCACTTGTTACCATTTGTCCTGATACTACCCTGGCCCAAAGCCTCTACCACTTTTCTCCTAGATTACTGCAACAGTATCGCAATTACTCTCCTTGGTGATCCTTCTAAAATTTAAGTCAGAGTATTTCATTCCTTTCCTAAAAAATCTTTTTTTTTTTTTTTTTTTGAGACAGAGCCTTGCTCTGTTGCCCAGGCTGGAGGGCAGTGGCATGATCTTGGCTCACTACAACCTCCACCTCCTGGGTTCAAGTGATTCTCCTGCCTCAGCCTCCAGAGTAACTGGGATTACAAGCACACGCACCATGCCCAGCTAATTTTTGTATCTTTACTAGAGACAGGGTTTCATCATGTTGGCCAGGCTGGTCTCAAACTCCTGACCTCAGGTGGTCCACACACTTCGGCCTCCCAAAGAGCTGAGATTACAGGCATGAGCCACCACATCGCTTTCTTAAAAATCTTTATAACTGCTCCCTATTTCACAGGTGGTAACCCATTTCACAAGTGGTAAAATCTCAAGTTCTCATGGTAGCCTTTACAGTCCTGTGTATTGCAACAATCCCTCTCCCCCTGAGTTATCTGACTTCGTCTCTACTGTAATCTCCTTGCTGGGACACAATGGCTTCTTTGCTGCTTCACAAACATACCAGGTATATTCTCTTAAGGCTTTGTATTAGCTCTTACTTCTCTGTGGACCATATTGTTCCAGATACCATCATGGCTAACTCATGGCAACTTCTCAAAGAGGGGACCATCCTGTTTAAAACCACAAACCCAAACCAGGACAGAGTGCAGGTGGCTCATGCCTATAATCCCAACACTTTGGGAGGACAGGGCAGACGGAAAACTTGAGCTCAGGAGTTTGAGAACAGCCTGGGAAATATGGCAAAACCCTGTCTCTACAAAAAAATACAAAAATCAGCTGAGTACGGTGGCATTCCTGTGGTCCCAGCTACTTGGGAGGGTAAGGTGGGAGAATCACTTTAACCTAAGAAGAGGAGTTGCAGTCAGCTGAGACTGTACTGCACTCCAACCTGGGTGAGAGTGAGACCCCATCTCAAAAAGAAAAAATCAAACAAAAAAAACAGGCCCAAGCAAGGTATGACGGCGCACACCTATAATCCCAACATTTTGGGACGCCAAGGTGGGTGGATCACCTGAGGTCAGGAGTTCAAGACCAGTCTGGTAACATGGTGAAACCTCATCTCTACTAAAAATACAAAAAGTTAACCAGGCTGGTGGTGTGCACCTGTAATCCCAGCTACTCAGGAGGCTGAGTCAGGAGAATAGCTTGAACCCAGGACACGGAGGTTGCAATAAGCCAAGATGGCACTACTGCACTCCAGCCTGGGTGAAAGAGACAGACTTTGTCTCAAAAAAAAAAAAAGGCCAGGCGCTGTGGCTCACACTTGTAATTCCAACACTTGGGGAGGCTGAGGCGGGCAGGTAACTTGAGGTTAGGAGTTCAAGATCAACCCAGGCAAGATGGTGAAACCCCGCCTCTACTAAAAATACAAAAAATAGCAGGGCATAGTGGCGGGAGACTGTAATCTTGGCTATTTGGGAGGTCTGGAGGCTGAGGCAGGAGAACTGCTTGAGCCTGGGAGGTGGAGGTTACAGTGAGCAGAGACTGCGCCACTGCACTCCAGCCTGGGTGACAGAGTGAGACTTCGTTTCAAAACAAAACCAAAACCAAAAAACCAAACCACCACTTGTCCACTCCTAATCCCCCTTACTGTGTTTCACGTGTTTTTTTCCCATATATTTACCACCTTCTAATAAACTGTATAACTAATTTTTTATGTTTGTTGTCTACTACCTGTCTTAACTCTGTTGGAATATAAACTCTATGGAGGAGGGATCCTCGTCTATATCCCAAGTGCCTATGACAGTGTCTAGCACATGCTAGTTACCAAATAAATATTTGTCGAGTTAATAAGTTGTTTACAACCCTTGGCACTATACCTGGTATAGAGTAGGGCCTTAATAAATGAATGTTAAATGAAGCTATGTTAAAAAAAAAAAAAAAGTATAATAGCCAGGTATACCAATTTGCTTACATCAAAATTACCTTTTTATCTATAGCAGGTTTTACAGTTAAGCTTTGCTCTAAGGTTCACTATCACTAAACCAAAAATAAATAATATATATGATCTTTCCTATTTTTATCAGAGAGGCTACATCCTCTCAAACCAGTCTGTATTAGGAATTCCCAGGATCATTCTCCCCATTCTCCATCCTAATTAGATACCTATCTGGCACCACACCTCTGAAAAACTCCAATTTTTAACCAGCGCATAATAAATAAATATGTGTTACTATTAATATACATTTGTACACAGGTCATTTTTACTGTCTTTGGTATATCCACTCCCAGGACTTTTGAGTTACTGAAAGACAGGAATATGTTGATGTCACCTTTCCCATCTATCACTCCTCGCTTTTAAAGTAACATCTTTCACAAACAGGCACATAGCATTTTTGAGGGTGAAAATAGACACCACCTTGAAAATATCCAAAATATTAAATCTTTAAATGACTAGCTTCATATTACATTACACGTCCTCTTTTGGTTCTCTCATCCACTAACACAAATAAGAAAGTACAAAGTCACACTCAAAAACAAGTCTCTAATTGATGAGATATTAATACTTCCACACTTGATCTTAGCCAAAAGGCTGAGAAGCGATATTAATACTTCTAATGTCCTATATCATAACTTCAAACAAAACATAAAAACCAATTCTTAATCACTTTGAAAGATGTTACAAAATGCTCCATGATCAAATTTATTCCGTATGATAATACTTTATATACACACTGAAAAGCTTTAAAGATAAAACATGAAGTTGGGTACAGTGGCTCAAGCTTGTAATACCAGGACTTTTGGAGGCAGAGGTGGGCACATCACAAGGTCAGGAGTTCCAGACCACCCTGACCAACATGGTGAAATCCCATCTCTACTAAAAATGCAAAAAAAATTGGTCAGGCATGTTGGCACACTCCTGTAATCCCAACTACTTAGGAGGCAGAGGCAGGAGAATCATTTGAACCCAGAAGGTGGAAGTTGCAGTGAGCTGAGATCACACCACTGCACTCCAACCTGGGCAACAAGGCGAAACGCTGACTCTAAAACAAAAAACAAAACGAATCAACAAAACAAAAACAGATAAAACACACAGAAAGTACGAATTAGAACCATCAATTATTTTACTGTAACAAACTTTAATACATTAATTATATTTGACACAGTAATAATCTTCATTTAGAAAGTAAGAAGGCAAATCTTGTCAGCCACAGAAGCCGGGGAACACTACCTTGTAGCTGGGGAACACTACCTTGTTATTCTTCTGAAAGCATTAAGGGTTGCTTTTTTAACTATGTGGGGTAAAAACCCTACAAACACAATAACCACATAGAAGTAAATGACACATAGGAGTAAATGAACTAAATAATGAATAAAATGTATATGTATGTGTATATGAACATATCTTTCTACCTAAGCAAAGGAGGTGGTTATAGTAAGGTAAACAGATGAATAAAAACCAACATTTTAAAGCACTCACTATGGGTTAGGTTCCTTTAATAATTCTATGGTCAGAAATATGAGATATTATTATTAGCTAATAATATTAGCTTCAGCCTGGTGTGGTAGCTCATGCCTATAATCCCAGTACTTTAGGAGGCTGAGATGGGTGGATCACTTGAAGTCAGGAGTTCAAGATCAGCTTGCCCAACATAGTGAAATCCAGTATCTACTAAAAATTTTAAAATTAGGCTGGGCATGGTGGTACACGCCTGTAATCCCAGCACTTTGGGAGGCCAAGACAGGTGGATCACCTGAGGATGGGAGTTCAAGACCACCCTGATCAATAGGGAGAAACTCTCTCGCTACTAAAAATACAAAATTACCCAGGCATGGTGACAGCTACTCGGGAGGCTGAGGCAGGACAATTGCTTACATCTGGGAGGTGGAGGCTGCAGTGAGCTGAGATAGCCCCACTGCACTTCAGCCTAGGTGACAGAGTGACTCTGTCTCAAAATATAAAAACAATAAAATAATAGTATCTTCATATTACAAATTAGATAAAAAAGACTCAGACATGCAAAATAACTTACCCCAAGTCACATGGCTACAAATAAATAAGGTTTGCCTGCTTACCAAATATCTACTATTTCTATCCACCAACGTATGGTAGAGCCACTTATATGTAGTGGGTTTTGTTCTGCTTTTTTTGAGTAGTAGATTTCACTTAATAATATATTTTTTAAATCTACACCATCAAACAGAAGGCAAGGAAAAATTTATATTACAGTTGATAAATGCTGAAAGAATGACAGAATTAAAATATCACTAGGCAACAGTCACAGCTAACTGCTGCTAACTTCACAAGATGGAAGAACTAATGATGAACACATACAAACACAACCACCTAGGAAGTAGGTCTTATTAAAAAATAAAAACCAACTTTCATTGTGATCAAGGTGCTATATCCAACTATCATTTAACAGGGGGAGGAAAGAAGAACATGTTAAAAGTTACCACAAAAGATTCACGCAGCAAAGTCAGACTGTGTAGGAAATACTACGTAACAAAGACCTGGTTTCATCAACAAATAAATTGGAAGAAAATGAAGAACAGATGCACCTGTACATTAAAACAGACATAATATATGGGTCTTTTAAAGCTTCCGATTCAAATTATTAAAAATAGTAAAAAGTTATTAAATTTTGACAAAATTAGAAATACAGAAACAGCATTTTCGAGGGATGAGCTTTTTGGATAATGTTAAAAGAAATTTGAGGTTACTTTTTAGGTGTGATACTGGTATTTCAGTGGTTTTATTTTAAAGAGTCCTTATCTTTTAGAGGTATAAAATGAAATATTTATAAATAAAAAAAATCAAGAATTCATTTCAAAATAATATGAAGTTGGGGGACGGTGAGTTGGGATATCAAGTGAAGAAAGCACACTTCTGTAAAGGGCCAGACAGTAAATATTTTAGGTTTTAAGGGCAGTATAGTCTCTGTATCAACTATTCAATTCTGTCATTGTAGCATGAAAGCCATAGACAATACCTGAAGAAAAGAATGGCTGTGTGCCAATGAAACCTTATTTATAATAATAGGCAGTGAGCTGGGTTGGCCCATCAGCTACAGTTTGCCAGCCCTTGCTATAAATACAATCAAAACCAACAGTGAAGTGATAATTATCAAAGCTGAGAGATGAATAATTAGGAGTTCATTATGCTCTTCTGTTTTTTGTATATGTTACACATTTTCTTTATGTTAAAAAGCCTGGACCACATTTTCAGTCACTGATCTATTTCCTTCTACAATTAAAGTTTCATTGAACATGCATTTCTAATACATCTCACATCAAATTACACATTAATTGATACCTAGAAGTTGTAAGCGGTCCTTGGCCATAACCAAATTAGTCATCATTTTGGCTTGAAGGCGTCTAGCTCTTTCACACTGTTCACCTGAGAGAAAAAAAAAAGAATTAATTAAAATATCTACATTTCCCAACTAATATTATTTCAAGATAAATTATCACCCCAGCTACATTCATGGAGAGTCACAGTCTCTATACAGAAATTTTAAAAAATAAAATAAAATAAAATAGGTACCCAAAATAAAGAAAAAAGAAGACATTTAAAAAATATTATCTTCAGGCCAGGTGTTGTGGCTCACTTCTGTAACTCCAGCACTTTGGGCAGCTAAAGCAGGAGGATCACTTGAGCTCAGGAGTTCAAGACCAGTCTGGGTGCCTGAGCAACATAATCAGACCTAGTCTCTATGTTTAAAAAAAATAATAATAATTAGCCGAG
Source organism: Plecturocebus donacophilus (assembly GCA_004027715.1). Classification (NCBI taxonomy): domain Eukaryota; kingdom Metazoa; phylum Chordata; class Mammalia; order Primates; family Pitheciidae; genus Plecturocebus; species Plecturocebus donacophilus. The sequence continues at coordinate 9,424 of PVKP010034035.1, read as the reverse complement.
ACTGGGAGGTTGAGGTGGGAGGATAACTTCAGCCCAGGAAGTGGATGTTGCAGTGAGAGGTGACTGCATCACAGCACTCCAGCTGGGGCAACAGGCTGAGACCCTGTCTCAAAAAATATATATAATAGCGACAAAAAAAAAATTAGTTACAGTTTCTCATGATGGCTTCCAACCTACTGTGGTATTTCATAGATTTCAGGTCTATTTCATAAAGTCTAAAACTTTTTTCCCCCACATTTCAAAATATTTGAAATTGGGATTTGTTTTATAACCAATGTTAATTTACTAATGCTATCCAACAGGCTGCAGTCATAACATAGGCTTTTCATTGCCCATGCATGCACAAATTTGGTCACAGATATTAATACTATTGCTGCTTTTGTTGTTGTTGTTGTTGTTTTTTAAGATGGAGTCTTGCTCTGTCGCCAGGCTGGAGCACAGTAGCACAGTCTCGGCTCACTGCAACCTCCGCCCACTGCAACCACCGCCTCCCAGGTTCAAGTGATTCTTCTGCCTCAGCCTCCCGAGTAGCTGGAACTATAGGCGCGTGTCAAATACCCAGTTTGTATTTTTAGTAGAGACGGGGTTTCACCATGTTGGCCAGAATGGTCTCGATCTCTTGACCTCGTGATCCACCCGCCTCGGCCTCTCAAAGTGCTGGGATTACAGGCGTGAGCCACCGCGCCTGGCTATTGTTGTTATATCTATGAAGAGACTAAAACAGCCTCTTCAATACGATTAAAATTCAAATTCTAAGTGATGAAAAGAACATATATCATACTTTAATTAACTGTTTTTTTCTCTTAGTGGTATAATACAGGGCATTTTTAATTCAATGAAATACTGCTTTTCTTTTTTTTTTTTGAGATGGAGTTTATCTCTTGTTGCCCAGGCTGGAGTGCAATGGCGTGACCTCCGTTCACTGCAATCTCCACCTACCATGTTCAAGCAATTCTCCTGCTTCAGCCTCCTGAGTAGCTGGGATTACAGGCAGGTACCACCATGCCCAGCTAATTTTGGTATTTTTAGTAGAGAGGGGGTTTCACCATGTTAGTCGGGCTGGTCTTGAACTCCCGACCTCAGGTGATCCACTAGCCTCGGCCTCCCAAAGTGCTGGGATTACAGGCGTGAGCCACCATGCCCAGCTTTCTTTTCTATGAGACATGGTCTTACTTTGTTACCTAGGCTGGAGTACAATGGCATGGTCACTGCTCACTTCAGCCTCAACCTTCCAGGCTTAAATGATTCTCCCGCCTTAGCCCCATCAAGCAGCTGGAACTTACCGGCACATGCCAGCATGCAGGGCTAATTTTTTTATTTTTGTAGAGACGATACTGCCATGTTTCTCAGGCTGTTCTTGAACTCCTGGTCTCAAGCAATCCACCTACCTCAGCCTCTCAAAAGTGTTAGGATTATAGGCGGGAGCCACCACGCTCAGCCCTACTGCTTTTCTTATAACCAATTCATTTTTTCCTAACTTTTCTTCCATGTAACTGAAAACAGCAAATATATTTTGCATATAATTGATAAAGTCATGATCATCATAGTCTCAAAGGCCCAACTTCCCATGTTTACCTATTCTATTCTGCTTTCTTTTATACAGACAAGTAGCTAGAGAAATAATGGAAATATAAAGAGGAGAGGAAAAAAGCAGGGTTGGACATGTTGTAATTATTGGAGATTAGTTGATATAAGTAGTAGAATCAGCTAGCCAGCCAGGCAACAGACATTTACTGGATGAATTGATTCATAGCCTAAATACTGTAATTTCTAATTCTGAATATATTTCCTTTTTTTTGAGACAGAGTTTCACTCTTGTTACCCAAGCTGGAGTGCAATGGTGCGATCTTGGCTCACCGCAACCTCCACCCCACAAGGTTCAAGCGATTCTCCTGCCTCAGCCACCCGAGTAGCTGGGATTACAGGCATGTGTCACTATGCCCAGCTAAAGTTATATTTTGTTAATAGAGATGGAGTTTCTCCATGTTGATCAGGCTGACCTCGAACTCCCGACCTCAGGTGATCTGCCCACCTCGGCCTCCCAAAGTGCTGGGATTATAGGCATGAGCCTTCAACTGTGATAAGCTGGAGTACTTAACTTATTTAAAAGCGGTACTCATATACTTCACAATAGGCTCTGAAGTCAGGCTGCCTCAGCTCAAATCCTGACTCTATACTTGCTAGCTATGAGACTTTAGGTAAGTTCCTTAATTTCTCTGTATTTCAGGTTATTCAGCTGAAAAATAAGGATAACAACAGCAACTACAGAGCATGGGGTGGCAGTGAAAATTAAAAGAAATACTACATATGAAGCAATTACAATGATGCTTAGGCAAACGGGAAGTATACAATACATGTTTTATATTACATATATACACATATATATTTATTGTTGTTGTTGAGATGGAAATCTTGCCCTATTGCCCAGGCTGGTCTTGAACTCCTAGCCTCAAGCAATCCTCCTGCCTAGGCCTCCCACAGCACTGGGATTACAGGCGTGAGACACTGTGCCTGGCCAATATATTTAAAGATAATATTAGACTCTAATTTTTAATTTGAGGTGATAGGAAAATAGAAATGAGTAATGACTGCTTTGGTTTTAAAATAAACCAAGAATGGCCAGTCGCGGTGGCTCACGCCTGTAATCCCAACACTTTGGGAAGCTGAGGCAGGTGGATGACTTTGAGACCAGCTTGGCCAACATGGTAAAACCCCATCTCTACTGAAAATACAAAAATTAGCTAGGCATGATAGTGTACACCTGTAGTCTCAGCTACCTGGGAGGCTGAGGCAGGAGATTCTCTTGAATCCAGGAGGTGGAGGCTGCAATGAGCCAAGGTCACACTACCGTACTCCAGCCTGGGTGACAGAGCAAGACCCTCTCTCAAAAAAAAGCCAAGAGTGAGTTCAGGTGCAGTGGCTCACACCTGTAACCCTAGTACTTTGGGAGGCTGAAGCAGGAGGATCGCTTGAGGCCAGGGGTTCAAGATCAGCCTGGTCAACATAGCAAGACCCTTTTTCTATCACAAAACAAAACAAAACAAAACAAATTTAAAAACCAAGTGTGAATCAAAATAAGGCATTTACAGCTCATATTCTAAAATGCAGGCAAGAAGTATTACCTATAAGTGCAAAGGAAATTTGTGGATTAACCACTCTTTTCCTCCTTGACAATGAGGAAAGGGCCAGATTTCAAAAATAGTGCATGGTGACTGAACACCAACAGTGATACCAACGAGGACACAAATAATATACTAGTTTTTGCCTAATGATACAGGTAATCAAGTTTGAGCATATCTGACTATAACTTCATTTTTAGAATAGGTAATAATGAATTAACTATAAGTCTACAAATGTTAGCAATAACATTAAAAAATGTACAAATACTTTTATTAAGATAAATAGGATCTGGCTGGGTACAGTGGCTCATGCTTATAATCCCAGCACTTTGGAAAGCTGAGGCAGAAAGATCACTTGAGGCCAGAAGTTTGAGAACAGCCCTAGAAACAAAGTGAGATCCTGTCTCCATACACACACACAAAAATTAATTAGCTTAGCGTGACCGGGCACAGTGGCTCACACCTGTAATCCCAGCACTTTGCGAAGCCAGGTGGGTGGGTCACTTAAGGTCAGGAGTTTGAGACCAGCCTGGCCAACATGGCAAAACCCCATCTCCACTAAAAGTACAAAAAGTAGCTGGGTGTGGTACCATGTGCCTGTAATCCCAGCTACTTGGAAGGCTCAGGCAGGGAATTACCTGAATCTGGGAGGCAGAGGTTGCAGTGAGCCGAGATTGCACCATTGTACTCCAGCCTGAGCAACACAGTAAAACTCCATCTCAAAAAATAATAATAATTAGCTAAGTGTGGTAGTGTGCACCTATGGTCCCACCTACTTGCGAAGCAGAGGCAGGAGGATCACTAGAGCCCAGAAGTTTGAGGCTGCAGTGAGCTATGATCATATCACTGCACTCCAGCTTGGGTAATGAAGGCAAGACCCTGTCTCAAAAAAAAGAAGAAAGCAAAGTAAAGCAAAGCAAAGTAAAGCAAAGAGAAAAGAAAAGAAAGAAAAAAGAAAAAGAAATAAATAGATTAAAGAGATCTGAAATCTGGACAATCATGTGAATATATTATAATTTGGGATGGCCATAAACAAATAATATAATCTTACCTTGTCCTGTAACTATGACAGCTATTCCTTTTTCCAGTTCTTGAATACCTTTCTTATACCATTCCACAGCTTGCTCCTTCTGTCCTGCTTTAAAATAAAAATAATTATTTGTATAGATCATGAATATGAAGAGTACACTAAACATTGCAAAGCATGCTATTGATAGATAATACATAAAAATAGGGTTGTAAACAAGTAAGTCTGAGTAACATTACCAGCTAACTTCTTAGCATTTTTATCATAGTAATGTGTATACTACGATGGCTCCAAGATGGGGAATACGGTCACAATGTTTAACAACATTTTAGGGCCATGGGTCCTTTTTTTCTTATCATCTCATAGTATTGATTTTTATAACCACTAAAATGCTGTATTAAAGACATTTTATTTAGGAATTTTTAAGTATATATACTTTTGAAAAATATGAATATGATTTCAATAACAATGAAACAAAAAGCACTGTTCCCTCTCATATTCAAATCTGATATAATGTGTTCATTGTTGGGTGTCTCCTCTCTAGAGTAAGTTTTTATTTAACAATTGATTGCATCACGAGAACTGGTATATGAGATTACAAGTGTAGCATTTAGTAACACATTTCTATTTTCTTTGAACTAAACAACTAGTTTAAAACATTAATTCCTGATGCAAGTTAAGCTTTAAAAGAATCTAAAAACTCAGCATAATAAAAAAGTATATAGAACAACTTCTGTAATCGTTATACTCAAATCACATTATTTGAAAATTAATTAATTTCTATTATTTTTGACTATTTGTCTGAATGAAAATTTATTATTAGCCTTTTCTATTATTTCTGACCATTTGTCTGAATGCAAATTAATTTCTTAGTCTGTCTTTTTTTTTTTTGAGACAGAGTCTCGCTCCGTCACCCAGGCTGGAGTGCAGTGGCGCTCTCTCTGCTCACTGCTCCGCCTCCCAAGTTCAAGCAATTCTCATGTGTCAGCCTCCGAAGTAGCTGAGATTACAGACGTGCACCACCACACTCAGCTAATTTCTGTATTTTTAGTATAGACAGGGTATTCACTATGTTGGCCAGGCTGATCTTGAACTCCTGACCTCAGGTAATCTACCCATCTTGGCCTCTCAAAGTGCTCAGATTATAGGTGTGAGCCACTTTGCCCAGCTTTGTTTTTTTTTTAAACAAAGTCTTGCTGTCACCCAGACTGGAGTGCAGGGGCACGATCCTAGCTCACTGCACCCTCTAACTCCTGGGCTCAAGTGATTGCTCTTCTCTCGGCCTCCCAAGTAGCTAAGGCTACAGGCGTGTGCCACCACATTTAGCTAATTTTTTTGTGGTTTTTTTGTATAGATAGGGTCTTACCTATCGCCTAGGCTGATCTTGAACTCCTAGACTCAAGTAATCCTCCTACCTCGGCCTCCCAAAGTGCTAGGATTACAAGCTTGAGCGACCACACCTGGCCTCATGTCCCCATTTAATCAAACAAAAATTTCCATGCCATTCCTTACTATTACTTAAAATTTCAAATTCAATATAATATGATGACTCTTGACAAAACAGATGAAGTCTTATTATAAACAACACACAAAGCAACTAAGAAATGCTCTCCTTATGAGTACATACTACCTACCACATTCTTCTATTTCTTTATCCTGAAAATAAATCACTAACTATATTCACCCCCTTACACAGGGCAATTTCTTATTTATTATAGAATTATCAGTATTTCATACTGTGCCTGATTCAGAGTAGGTGCTCAATAAGTACTTGATAATGACATGTAAAGAAAAGTTTATGAAGACCGGGCACTATTGGTCCATGCCTGTAATCCCAGCACTTTGGGAGGCCAAGGTAGGAGGACTGCTTGAGCCCAGTAGCTCAAGACCAGCTTGGGCAATATGGTGAGATTTTATCTCTACCAAAAATTAAAAAATTAACCGGGATTAAGAGTGCACATCTGTGGTCCTATCTACCTGGGAGACTGAGAGATCACTTGAGCTGGAGAGGGGAGGGCTGCAGTCACTGCATCACTGCATTTTAACCTGAGCAACAGAGCAAGACCCTGTCTCAAAAAAAAAAAAAAAAAAAAAAAAAGAAGAAAAAGAAATTATTAAGAGTTTGTTATAAATTAACTAAAATTATTTGGATGCTCACCTTCCTGTTTTCCAGAAAGAAAATACCTATTTACATGTATTTTTGCTGTTTTTAATTGGAAAAAGGGAAAATTACAGAAAATAGTATAACAGCATTTGTACTGAGTGGCAAAAATAGTGATAACAATGTCATATTTGGTTTAAAATTTTAAAAACAAGGTGAGTAAACTGTAATAGATACAACATAAGTTCCTTTTTTAGTGCCTCTTCCCATTTCCATGCTCCTTCTCTTCTAAGAAACCTCTACCAAGAATTCAGTGCATGGCTGGGTGCAGTGGCTCACGCCTGTAATCCCAGCACTTTGTGAGGCCAAGACAGGTGGATCACAAGGTCAAGAGATCGAAACCATCCTGGCCAACATGATGAAACCCCGTCTCTATTAAAAATACAAAAATTAAACAGGTGTGGTGGCATGAACCTGTAGTCCCAGCTACTCGGGAGGCTATGGCAGGAGAATCGCTTGAACCCAGGAGGTAGAGGTTGAAGTGAGCTCAGATTGTGCCACTGCACTCCAGCCTGGCAACAGAGTGAGACTTCATCTCAAAAAATAAAAAATAAAAATAAAAAAATTCAGTGCATATCTTTCTAGTACATGTTTTTATTGTCCTTAACTAAATTAGTATTTTTTTAATTTACATTTCTTTTGAGAGCTAGCTATGTTGCTATATATAGATCTAGTTCATTCATTTTGACTACTGTACAGTAACTTGTATCATTCTGTGATTTATACTTTATTCAACTATGACTTATTTTCTTTTTTTTGGAGATAGTCTTACTCTATCACCCAGGCTGGAGTGCAGTGGCATTATCTCAGCTCACCTGCAACCTCCACTTCCCAGGCTCAAGTGATTCTGGTGCCTCAGCCTCCAGAGTAGCTGGGATTACAGGTGTGTGCCACCACACCTGCCTAATTTTTGTATTTTTAGGAGAGACAGGGTTTTGCCATGTTGGCCAGGCTGGACTCAAACTCCCAACCTCAGGTGATACTCCCACCTTGGCCTCCCAAAGTGCTGGGATTACAAGCATGAGCCACCACATGCAGCCTCAACCATTTTTTCGATTATTAAAAGAAACTGAGATTGTTTCCAGTTTTTCAATATTTCAAACAATGCTGTAACCTTCTTAGACCAGTCCCCTAATGCATACATGCCAGTTTCTTTAAGATATATGCTTAAGAAATAAAAGTGATGAGTCATAGTTTGTAACACTTTCGCTATTCACCAGAAATCAACAAAGTGCTTTTTAAGATTGCTTATTCTGGCTGGATATGGTGGCTCATGATTATAATCTCAGCACTTTGGGAGGCTGAGGTGGGTGGATCATCTGAGGTCAGGAGTTCAAGACCAGCCCAGAAAACATGGTGAAACTCCATCTCTACTTAAAATACAAAAATTAGCCGGACATGGTGGCATGTGGCTATAGTTGAACTACTCAGTAGGCTGAGGCAGGAGAATTGCTCAAACTCAGGAGGCAGAGGTTGCAGTGAGCAAGGATCGTGCCACTCTATCCAGCCTGCTCAACAGAGAATGACTTCATCTCTCTCTCTCTCTCTCTCTCTCTCTCTCTCTCTCTCTCTCTCTCTCTATATATATATATATATATATATAGTAGGCAAAGAGTAAAATATAAATTTGGCCAAAAATTTGAGACATAAATGGAAATAAGTGTATGAAAGGATGCTCAACATCATTAGCTATTAGGGAAGTACAAATTAAAACCACAAGATATAACAATGCACCTAATTTTGAAAAACAAAAAACAAAAGAACATGAAATACCAAAATATGGCCAGGTGTGGCGGCTCATGCCTATAATCCACACACTTTAGGAGGCCAAGGAGGGCAGATCACGAGGTCAGGAGATTGAGACCATCCTGGCTAACATGGTGAAATGCCGTCTCTACTAAAAATACGAAAAATTGGCCACTTAGCCGGGCATGGTGGCATGTGCCTATAGTCTCAGCTACTTGGGAGGCTGACGCAGGAGAATCACTTGAACCCAGGAGTAGAAGGGGTTGCAGTGAGCCAAGATAACACCACTGCACTCCAGCCTCGGTAAGAGTGAGACGGAAGAAAGAAAAGAAAATATCAAAATATTACAAGATGAAGAGTAATGGACATTTCATGTATTTGCTGGTAGAGAATAAAATGGTACGCAGTTGGAAAAAGAGTTTGGTAGTTTCTTATGACATTAAACATATATTTATCATATAAGTCAACAATATCTTCTTCTACTTATCTACCCAAGAGAAATGAAAACTTCTAAGACCTGTACATGAATTTACAGTGCCTTTATGCAAAAGAGTTAAAAACAGGAGGCCAGGCGTGGTGACTCATGGCTGTAATCCCAGCACTTTGGGAGGCTGAGGTGGGCGGATCACTTGAGGTCAGGAGTTAGAGACCAGCCTGGCCAAAATGGTGAAACCCCATCTGTACTAAAAATACAAAAATTAGCTGGGTGTGGTGGCGGATGCCTGTAATCACAGCTACTCAGGAGGCTGAGGCAGGAGAATCACTTGAGCCCGGGAGGCAGAGGTTGCAGTGAGCTGTGATTGTGCCACTGCACTCCAACCTGGGCAACAGAGCAAAACTGTATCTCAAAAAAATTTAAATAAAAAAAACCAAACAACAGAAAACAACCCAAATTATTTAGTGAATGGAGTAACAAATTGTGTTAACTGTATGGTCAGAACTTAAATGTGAATTTGGATAAGAAGCCCTGCAATTCAAAAAGGGCAAAACTTGACCCTTAAAGCTGAGAAATAGGCCAGGGGCAGTGGCTCACACCTGTAATTCCAGCAGTTTGAGAGGCTGAGGCAGGTGGATCACTTGAGATCCAGAGTTCATTCAAGATCAGCCTGCCCAACATGGCAAAACTCTGTCTCTACTAAAAATACAAACATTAGCCAGGCAAGGTGGAGTGCACCTGTAATCCCAGCTACTTGGCAGACTTAGGCAGGAGAATCACTTGAACCCAGGAGGCAGAGGCTGCAGTGAGCCGAGATCACGCCATTGCAATCCAGCCTGGGTGAGAGCCAGATTCCATTATAAAAAAAAAAAAGCTTGAGAAAGAGAAAAGCAGCTTCTCATATCCAGGAGCTGGCCTACTACTATCAGCTAAAC